>CACVCL010021394.1:0-62465 GCA_902729485.2 Mus minutoides
TGTGTGTGTGTGTGTGTGTGTGTGTGTGTGTGTGAGAGAGAGAGAGAGAGAGAGAGAGAGAGAGAGAGAGAAAGAGAGACCTAAGCTTTCCTAAATTACCCTTATAGTGCCTTCCTGTTGGTTTGGAGTGAGGTAAATGATATAAGACTCTGTGGTCTTGTGCTAAGCAATTATTGATTTTATTTTAACACAAACACTATAATAATTTACTAGTTGATATTACTAAGTGTCTTACTCAGGGTTTCTATTCCTGCACAAACATCATGACCAAGAAGCAAGTTGGGGAGGAAAGGGTTTATTCAGCTTACACTTTCATACAGCTGTTCATCACCAAAGGAAGTCAGGACTGGAACTCAAGCAGATCAGAAAGCAGGAGCTGATGCAGAAGCCATGGAGGGATGTTCCTTACTGGCTTGCTTCCCCTGGCTTGCTCAGCTTACTTTCTTATAGAACCCAAGACTGCCAGCCCAGAGATGGCACCACACACAAGGGGCCTTTCCCCCTTGATCACTAATTGAGAAAATGCCTTACAGTTGGATCTCAGGGAGGCATTTCCTCAACTGAAGCTCCTTTCTCTGTGATAACTCCAGCTGTGTCAAGTTGACACAAAACTAGCCAGTACACTAAGGTAGCTATTAAGTGAGTTAGGAACTGTTTCACATCCACAATTAATTGCTAGAGAAAGAGGTAATTCATACTCCAAATTGGGTAGTGAGAGATTGACCTAGACAAGCAGGTTGTTCTTCAATGACAGGGTCCCAAGAAAGAAGGTCCAGGGAATCAGAGATAAAGAATATAGAATATTGGGCCCAGGAGGTCTTGCACAAAGCTGTGTCCTATGTCAAGAAAGTTTACTAAGATGTACAGCAGAAGATAGCAGAAATCTAAGCAAGCAGTGTTGCACAAGCAGGACACAGGATATCTTAAGTATGTTACAAAGCACACAGTGCTTTTGCAACAGATAACTCCTATCACATCAAGGGAAAAGCCAAGTTACTAGGAATTTAAAACCTTAAGGCCTTCAAGGCCCTGGACCCCAGCCACCACCTGACCTTTCAATTCTCCCCCTGGGTGAAGGCCCACAACTAGGTTTTCTTTTGTCCTTCATCCAGGCCTCTGAGAAAGGCTTGGATGAGTTTGGCTCTCACCACAGGAGTCTATCATGCAACCCAAACTACTGCGTGATTTCATTTAAAATCTGTGATTGTTTCTTCAATTTTCTATTTACTAGATGATGTTTGACCCTGGGTAAATAGAACTGAACCACGGAAAATGAAAACAGTGTAACTGTCACATTCAAGTAAAAAAAAGAAGAAATTAGATCTTAGAACTAATCATCGTAAATTTGTCTTTAACTTTCCTCCCTAAAAATGAATTAGTATAAATATCTCAAGGGATTTTTGTTATCACTTGTTTACTGTGCATACATACCCAAAAGTAAAAATACTAACGTCAATCAAATGAAGAAGCAGAAGACCAAATGATACCGTGGTCTCCTCTGAAGAAAGTATGATTTGATGATAGGAGGGTGTGACTGCAAAAGGTTTCTTCTTTCAGACTTTCTCAGTTTATTTTAACGTGACATGGAGTTTAAGAGTCACTCTTCTAGCCCCCCGACTTACAATCTAATTCACTGTTCATCATTTCTTGTACCATCTCAAAGCTAAAATTAAAGACTTATTACTGTACTTCAGATATCATGTATTAAAATAATACAAATATTCATGCTTCTGTTCTTAGAGTGAAAATGGTCCAAGTGGACCTGGTGCCACATTCACGGTTTCATGTTTGTGTGTACTCCTAGCCAAGATACAAACACAAACACGCTCAAGCACTCACACAAACACCCACACATAGAATTGGTCAATCAAAATTCTGATGTATATGACCTAAGTAACTCTGTGGTAACAAGTTGCCTGACCTCTGAAATGCCGGTTTAACTGCTGTAATACTACTATGAGGAGATGGAATTTTCCTTATACCTGTATTAAGTTAAAAGACAGACTATTCAGAGAGAGAAGGAAGACTCAGATGGATGTTCTCTGTGGCCTTGCTATCTTCAGAGAGTTACAAAGCACACACACACACACACACACACACACACACACACACACACACACAAGGCAAGAAGACTATGATGAAAAGGTCACACTGTGGGTTGCTCCTGTCAGAAGGAGTGTGTGATGGTGTTGCACAGCACGCTACGTGGAGCTCCTGTCTCTGTACATGAAAGAATTCTTTTCAGGTGAGAACCAATGTGAAATTTAATCTTTCTGTCAAAAGAAATTGAATTATAATCTCACACTTTGCTACAGCTCCTTTTGAACACACAGGAATCTGGCCAAGGGCACAAATGTGTCTCAGAGAGATGGAAGACAGAATTCTACCAACATGCTGGCTTGGTAGACCTATGTTCACGAAATAAGTCACTGAAAGAAGGCATTTTTCAAGTGCCCTGAAGGGAAAAGTTACATGCATGGTTGTGTGAAGACTAAAATCAAGATAAAGCAAATGCAGAAAAGATCTTTAGTAATGAAGTGCTTGCAATTACCCCCTACAAAATAATATAAAGCTAAAAATAAATCTAAAAATATAAAGCTTATAATATGAACTACATCCTGAGAAGACTACTTTCAAAGGCTGATATTGTTTACTAAAGATACCCAGTTTAGTTTTTGTTTGTGTCTGCTCAACACAGCGTAGGGACTTCTGAAGAGAGAACCTAGCTGAAGAATTGTCTTTACCAGATGAGCCTGGGTGCATATCTGTGGAGCATTGTCTTGAGTATAAACTGATAATGTACTGTGCTGGATGGGGAGTGTGAGGCCTGGGTCCAGAGTGGCCACACCCACTTCATGTAAGTTACATTTCTGTCCATTTTAATTAGCTTTTATTGTTGTGTCTTCAAGTTCACTAATGTCTACTCTTCTTTCAAATCAATATGAACTTAATGCATTCCTTCAAATATATTTTTTCAAGCCATAAATCTTGGGTTTTATCTTCAAATTTTGAGTCTTTTTTTTTTTAAATAATTCTCCTATCTCTATTGACTCAAGTAGCAAGGTGAATTTTTGGAGTCCATCATGGCCACTTTAGAGTATATGTCTTCTGATCCTGCCACCAATGGCATTTCTGGATTAACATCAGCATATTTGAGTTTTGAGTTTTTCTTCTAGCTGTCATACTTTATTATTTCTTTACATGTATTCATGGTAACAATTTTTGGATTGTAAGACATTATAAATTTTTTCTAGGCTAATACTGAGGTTTTGAATTTTTTTATTATACATTTTCTTTATTTATGTTTCAAACATTGTCTCCTTTTCTGGTCTCCCCTCTGAAAACCCCCTATCCCATCCCTCCTTCCCGTGCTCACCAACCTACCCACTCCTGCTTCCTGGCCCTGGTATGCCCATACTCTGGGGCATAGAGCCTTCACAAGACAAGGGCCTCTCCTCCCTGTTAGAGATTCACTGACCAGATGGAATAACAAAGAAATGGCAGCATGATTTCATTTCCTATTTTCTTTTTTTTTTTTTACTGGATATTTTTATCCCCTTTCCTGATGCCCCCTAGAAACCCTGTATCCCACCCCCTGTTCTCCTGCTTTTATGAGGGTGTACCCCCACCCACTCACTTTTGCCTCTCAGTCCTCACATTCCCCTACACTGGGACATCAAGCCTTCACAGGACCAAGGGCTCCTTCTTCCATTGATGACCAACAAGGCCATCCTCTGCTACATATGCAGCTGGAGCCATGGGTCCCTCCGTGTGTACAATTTGGTTGGTGGTTTAGTCCCTGTGAACTTGGGGTGGGGGTGTACTGGTTGTTCCTCCTATGGGGCTGCAGACACCTTCAGCTCCTTGGGTCCTTTCTCTAGCTCCTCCACTGGGGACCCTGTGCTCTGTCAGTAGTAACATTGTCTCCCTTGCCCATTGGAAGCTGGTATGAGTTAGAGGCTTTGTGATTACAACCCCTTATAATGTGCTTTCCCTTGGTCGGTTTACTCAGCCTTCGCATCACACTTGCTGGTTCAATGTCTGTCATCTCCCTCTTCCTTCCTGTACACAGAACCTTTCTGCTGTAAGGTAATGTCTCTCTGGATCTGAAACTCAGGGCGTTAATTTTATTTGAAGTGATCTTATATTATAGAACCTCCAGCTTTTCACATCTCTTTAACATGTGCATGCACTCTTAAGTTTGTCACTGTCACTAGTACTCTTTCTGTCAAGTGCAATAATGTCCGGTGAGCAAGGTTTTTGCTAAATTGAAATGTTCTGCATTGGCAAAAGCAGGTTTCGTACAAGTCATTAACCTGAAGCCTTGTTGAATAAGAGAAGCCCGGTGAGAAGTGACAACATGTGGGAAGATGATGTGGCATGAGAGCATTCTGACTCAACTGCATTGAACTGTGACATTCTAATTATCCCTTGGAGAAACAAGAATACCCAAGGTATGTGTGATGATGATCGGACATGAAAGTCTGCATTTGGGCTAATGTGGTTAGGGTTTTGGAGACTTAATTAAAAGCTAAAAATCCACTTCCTACAAAAGCAATAGGAACTAAAATGTCCTTATTTTAAATAAGTGGAAATCAGAATGTGATGAGCATTGCCTGTAAGCGATTAAGAGTCTGAAGAAGATCGGAGAGATGGGGTCAGTTTAAGGGAGTGCACTGCTCTTCCAGAGGATCTGACTTTGACTTTCATCTCCCACACAGCACATCAAACATAACCACTTGTAATTCTATTCAGTGCATCTGGCTCCATATTCTGGACTTTGTGGACACCCATGTTCACGTGTGCACCTCCCCACATGTATATTCACATATGTATGCATAATTTAAAATTAAGTCTGTGAATACAGAAACAAAACCCCACCCTTTTATGTTACTCAGCACAAGCATTCCTTAACATTGTCCAGATAAACAGTAACTTCTCCTCACATAAGCATACTCAAGGACACCACTCCCCACAAGCAACTTCCTCTCAGTTCCCTTTGTACTTGGGTATTCATTAAGGATGCCTAATTGGCTTTGAGCAAAGGTAAATAACCTTCTGGGAACTTCACAAGAAGTGAAAGATTTACAACTGTGCTAAGAAGCCCACCAAAGTTATGACACCCTCCCACAGAAAGGGAAGAAGAGCATACAGTCTTCTTTGATATTTACATTTCAAAGGGAGCAGACCCAGGCCTTTGAAAGACAGTTCCTGGGTTATAGACCTGACAAAGGCCCTGATAATTTTCAAAAGGATTTATACACATTTCAAAGAGAAGAGGAACTACTTACAGTTATAAGTGGTTCCTTTAATATAAAGGAGACTATTTTCCCCCTGTTTTCCAGAGAGGAAATTAAGAGTTTATTTTTCTACTTTTAGTTGTCCTTACTCTGGCAGTTTAAAGCTCACTCAAAACATGTGAGCTCAGCTCTATTAATAATAAGGATCTCCTGGGAATTTTTGTTAGGAGTGTAGAATTTTAGGTTACTAATTACCTGAATTCAAACTCCAGGCATTAAAACAAAGCCAAACAAACAAACAAACAACAAAACAGAAACAGAAAGCCTTTTCATTAATTCCAGTTCCCAACACTCATTTTGGGGACATCAGACTAGTTCCATATATTCACTGACATTCACTTTAGACCACAAGTTTTTTTTTTTTCATGCTTCAAATATCCAGCCTACTAGATTACTAATATTATCCCTAGTTACTCAAGCCAGCCTGTAAGAATCCAAAATGATTGCATCGGAATTCATGACTTCAAACTTAAATGAGAGCTCATCTCTCTTGGTGGAACAGACTTAGAATCTGCTGATGTGTGTCTTTCCACGCATTTGCGAGATTAGCTGATTAGTTACCTGGTTAGATTAGGTGATTAGTTCAGTCTTGAACATTCGCATGTCATTTTTGTTTCATCTCAGGTTAGGGAACAGAAGACATGCCCAAAGGTAAACATATATCTCCCCATATGACAAATAGCTTAGGATTGGTGCTGTTATTAAAAAGCTTATAGAGGAAGAGTCTGGTGTTCTCAAAATAGTGGATGTGGGTGCCAGCTACTTTCAGCAACAGAGAAGCTTTAGGGTTTTGGAATGGTAAGTTTTAGCCTCATTCAAATTGCCTAAAACACCTCCAGTATTCCTTCTGATTACCATACATTATATTGTCCCACTGTTGAACATTTAATTGAGGCTATAATTCTGACATGTTTAGAAGTAGTTGTTCATACTGCCATAAGGGATGTGGTTGCTCTTTGAGGTACCTCAAAGTTTTCTGACCTTCCCAGTTGTTTTCTGTGTTGCACAGTAACAACTGTTAATTTTTCCTCCTTTCTCTGCATGGTGTTTATGGCTATGAGGGAAGCCATGGTGTATAGATTACTTTATCACCAGACTGACTCCCTGCCATAGCTCCTTGATCTCTGAAGACTTTGCTATTTGTTTACCTGCTATCCTGTGTACCACAGGTAATGATTTGATTGACAGCAATTTTACTAGGAGGCATGGCTTGCAAAGCTACCATTACTCCTCAGAAAGAATGTTATCTACTTTGCTTCTCAGAGAAGGCTGACAGAATTTCCTGAGGTGTTGTCCTGGAGCCATTCCTGGGCTCTGGGAAAACTAAAATCAGAAGTCCTATGAATGGGACAGGGTACTGACATCATGAACTCACCCCTTATTACTGCTTAGCCTTTTGTTATTCTTTCCAATTTCAATTACAGGTAGAAGCCAGGAAGTGGGAGACTGGTGCAATTTCTAAGACACAGGGCAGATTGAATGGTGAGTCAGGAGAGAAGAGTAGAAGGCAGCTCACATATGTGCTGTCAGCTACCTACACATATTATTTGACTTTCAACATTCTTAGATGCAATATGAGATTTTGCCACACATATATCGACACTTGAACACACTTGAACTTTCATTTTCTTCCCAAGTATAGAATACAACATACCCAGCTTGGGATAATTCTTTGAAAGACCATTGGCTATATTGACCCTCGGTTGGAA
Source organism: Mus minutoides (assembly GCA_902729485.2). Classification (NCBI taxonomy): domain Eukaryota; kingdom Metazoa; phylum Chordata; class Mammalia; order Rodentia; family Muridae; genus Mus; species Mus minutoides. The sequence continues at coordinate 7,010 of CACVCL010021394.1, forward strand.
GCTTGGTTGGTAATTTCTTAAAGTGATGATCTCATAATAGTAATCACTGTGTGGATTTAAACTCTACGAACTATGTGGTTTTTGTTTTCTCCCCGCCCCCTTCTTCTCTTCCTCCTCCTTCTTTTCTGACCACATTTTCTCTGAAACATTTTAGTCATTGACATGAATCACATGACTATTCTAGACTCTAAGTTCATGGAAGCTAGCCATCCATACAGATAATAATATTTCACATGGGTTTTAGAGTGGCTGGTGGAGAAATTAATCAATTTATATGCAACTTCATTGGGAAGATTGTGAGTTCATGACTGGTTTAATCTGGATTTCATTGTGTGAACCTATCACTTTGTGTCCTTTCACTCCGTGGAATCACAGTGTGTCTAACTGGTGAGGACTTTAAGTCAGTCTTTGATCTTGGCCTTTGGTCAAGATCCACACTATGTCATATGCCAATACAAATTTCAGAGTATTATAGATAGCAATAACTATGTAACTAATATAACAGAATTTGAGAAGTACCATTACTTTGTAAAATAATACCTTTTTTTAAAATTTCATGTGTGTGAGAGGGGGAGGTAGACATACATATGAAGGTCAATTCTGGTGACCCCTCCCTTTGACCTTTAGATCTGTTTTAGGGATTGAATTCATACCAGCAAGCCTTGCTACGCCATTCCTCCTTACCCACACCTTTAAAAAAATTTAAGTCTGTAGTTGATAACTGCCTACTTCTTATAAAAGAAATAAGGAGAAAAAAATTTTCTAGAGTGGCAGAACAGTAATATGAAAATTAACTAAATTAATTGTGGTAGCTTAAAATCTAAAAAGCTGCCTCAGGGTGGTTTACTACCTTCTGACTTTGACAATTAAAAAGCTCCATTTGTAAAATAGAGACAGATGTTTAGCTGCATACCAACAAGCTGCATTTAGCCTATCAGGAATATATATGTTTCTGTTCAATAAAACAACAATTTTAAGACATTTATTATATTAAAACATCCAGCCTTTAGCCTTCAAAATAATATGATCTTTATGACATCAAAGCCCATGCAGCCAAAGTAAATCATGATGAATAAAGACATGTTCCTCCACTAATTGTGACCTTATAAAGAGAAAGAAAACATAGATTAAAGTCAATATTATGAAATACAAAAAGCCTCAATGATGAAAATATGCAAAAACCGTAAATATTTATATTTGTTGATAAGATAGTTGAAAGTCAACTCACATGTATTTGATCTTTAAAAGCAATATATTTTTACATATCAACAATCTCTATTTTGCAATTTCATCATAACCAAGTCAAAATGTCAAAGATCCAAAAATGACAAATGACAGCACATACTATCATGGATGTGCAGAAAGGGAATACTTACTCATTGCTGGTGGGATTATAAAATCCTGAAGCCACTATAGAAATAAGTGTGAAGGCTCCTCGAAAATATAGAAATAGATCCAAAGTGATCTAACTATAACACTTGGGCTTATCCTCAAATCACCCTTTATACTTCTATAATGCCACATGTTTACCTATCCATGCTCTTTACTGCTTCATTCAGAATAGCCAAGGAATGGAAAGAGTCTAGATTTCCATCAGCAATTTATTGGATGATAAAAATATTATATATTTTCATGGTTGAATATTAACCTATTGTTAGGGTAAATGATTCTGTAGATAAATGGCTAGAGCTGGAAACATCAATCTGAGCCAGATAACCTGGATCCAGGAAGACAAAAGCTATGTTCTTACTCTCATGTGTGCATATTAGTGTTGACTTGTTAGATAAATTTCTATTTCATTTGGAATACTCATAGAAGTCAGGAAATTAGAGAGGTACCTGTGGGAAAGGTGCTGTTTTCAAAGGAGAAAATAGACAGTTATATAAAGTAGGAAAGGGGATAATGGAGCAGAAAGTGTTAAGTAAGGTGAGGAATGGGGTAAGCAGAAAAGGAAATGCAGTGGGGAATAACTAACATTAAAGACATTCTGAGAATGTCATATGAAATATGATTACTGCAAAAGTTTCTTAAAATATAAACATTGTTCCTGTCTATAGAAAATACAGGGACAAAGAATAGAAAAGAGGCTGAAGGAAAGGCCATTTAGAGAGTGCCCCACCTGGGAATCTGTCCGATATACAGACACCAAACCCAGACATTATTGCTGATGCCACAAAGTGCTTGCTGAAAGGAGCCTGATATAGCTGTCTTCTGGAAGACTCTGCCAGAGCCTAACACATACAGAGGCAATGATTGCAGGCAACCATTGGACTGAGCAATGGGACCCCAGTGGAGGAGTTAGGGAAAGGGCTGAAGGAGCTGAAGGGGTTTGCAACCCCATAGGAAGAACAACAATATCAACCAACCAGAATCCCCAAAGCTCCCAAGGACTGAACCACCAACCAAAGAATACACATGGAGGGACCCATGGCTCCAGCTGCATATGTAGCAGAGGATGGCCTTATCTGGCATCAATGGAAGGAGAGGTCCTTGGTCCTGTGAAAGCTCAATGCCTCAGTGTAGGGGATTGTCAGGGTGGGGAGGCGGGATGGGTAGATGGGTGGGGGACCACCCTTATAGAAGCAGGGGGGAGGGAGGATGGAGTAGGGGGTTTGTGGAGGAGAAACTGGCAAGGGGAAAACATTTGAAATGTAAATAAATAAAATAACCATTAAAAAAGAAAAATAAATAAACATAATATATATAATATACATGTTATATATTATATAACATATATACATATATACTATGTATACATACATTGTGTGTATATATATTATTATATATATTATATATAATATATATATACATATCATGCTGACATGAATACAAAGAAAGGGACTATTATATGTATATATTATATTATATAAGTAATATATATATATATATATATATATATATATATATATATATATAATATTTATATAAAATAGTTTAAGGGGTCATCCACATCCCAGACTAAAAATCATCTCTCAACTTAACAGTATTGTCAACATGACTATGATTAACCAATAATCAATTAATGTACCTAGACTTACCTTTAATCTTACATATACAAATTTAGTCAAATACTTTCTCTTGTATATGACTATCCTCTCTTCCTGTTGGTCCATTAGTTTATTGTACTCCATCAAACCAACAACCTACATATCTCCACACCTCTTCTCTCTGGGCCCATATTAACTTTGGGGTAGCTAATGTGAAACTTTATCTAACATCTGGTTCTTACTTCAGGGCCATCAAATGCATGACCATCTCTTCTGTTCCCCTTAAGTAAAACATCTCAGTGGTATTTGGTCTAATCAGCCCATGCTGGACATAACTATAGTATCATACATTTGGTATTTTTTTAATGTGTAACTCAGCATAACCATTAAGGCATGAAGAGCAAATTATAATATAGCAGTGACTCCACTATAGACCACAGATACCGAAAAAGCAGCTCAGTGCCAGAAGTGAGTTAAGTTTATTGTGCTAGCCAGTGAAATTTCATTCATTCCAAAATATCACAAGATATTGCCAATTTTCTTAGTTACCTTTCTTAACTTGACAGTAAGACCTTGCTACTGAAGATACCATATGCTTGAGTCATAAAACATGGAGAAATCAGTTGATACTGACCTGGAAATGCTATTCTCCACAGCTAGCTTTCATTGTGTTGTGTGGAGGAACTTTAATCCAGCACCATGGCTGCTCTGGCAAAGGATCACATCCAAAGATCTAGGTCTGTGTGATCTGGCTGGAATGGCATATCTTTCAACTCTCTGGCTGGTATTCAGACATGCCCTTAGTATATACCTTTAATCCCAAACATTGAAGGTAAAGTTAGTTTGTAGACTGAAGCAACCAGGTTTGAAAGTGATGTTTAATTGAGGGGCAGACAAAGAAATGAAATTGAAAGAGAAAGATTTGACAGAATGAGTCAAAGATAGGATATGCTCATCTTTCACAAAGAACTTCTCTTTCAGGAAAGATAAGTGACTTAAAAGAACAGGGCAGAGAGAGACAGACAGACAGACAGAGAGAGAGAGAGAGAGAGAGACAGAGACAGAGACAGAGAGAGAGAGAGAGAGAGAGAGAGAGAGAGAGAGAGAGATAGTTTTACTGGGATAGATTGAGACAGGTTGAAGGTGAAAATAGAAAAAGCCAAAAAATAAAGGAGTCAGAAGTTAAGAATATATTGCCAAAGTTAATATGAAGCCAAGCAGAGAAATTCAGTCAGAAGCTTAAGGAAGCCAGATTGGTTCCATCAGCTTGGAGAGGAATTTGACCCAGAACAGCTGAGTTAAACCAGCCAGGCAGAGTTCAGAAAGAACTAGAAAGGGTGAGTATATTCAGCAGTAAGTCACTGAGATGACAATCTGGCTAATAAAACTTACATTTACAGTGCTGGAAGGTACTATATATTCTACCTGCAAAAAAAAAAAAAAGTAGTTACTGGTTTTGGGGAAAAATTATTTTTTCACACAGAAAAAAAAGGGTGTTAAAATATAGGAAAAAAAATAGGGAGAGCTGATGGGAGACAGGAGTGTCTTCCTAGATCTACTAAGTGTACTGATTTGCAATATACATTTCCCTGAGTTAATATTTGCTCTTAAAAAAAAAAAATCTATGTTCTAAGTGTCAGTTAAGCATAAAAAAATTCCCTTACATGACAACCATAAAGAGGTTTCATGCAGAGGAAATAAAACATATTCCACTTTCCATTTGAGGAGCTGCACTGGGGAGGGGCTGCAACTGTGACAACAGGGGTCTTCTGTCTGGAAGCACTTAGTCAGTTGTAAGTTAGGCACTTGCAGAACAACTTCCCTTTCCAAAACCTCAGCAGGAACCTCATTTCATCTTCAGACTAGTTTTTACAAAAACAGCCTCTGTCCCATGTGTATAAAATAAACCATAAGATTCATTTTAGAGATAAGAGAGGGAAGGCTTAGTGTAGCTGTTTATTGAAAGTATTAAAATTTCATTTGATGATTTGAACCATATTCTAATATATCGAGACATGGTGACAGTTTTACTCAACTCAAGCATCAGAGGAAGTAAAATTTCCCATGGCTTAACTAAACACAAACTTTTTGAAGGCTGGAAAATATGTCATAAAAAACAGAACTTAACAGTTATATTGTTTTAGGTTTAACTCTAAGGATATAATAACTGGACAAAGAATTCATCTCATTCTATTTTGTTTTAAAATATTTTATGTAGAAGTTGTCAGATTTAAAATGCAAACCAGATTTTCTAGGATTATTTCTTTCTTAATCTCAAAGTCAACAAATAACTTGTTTAGCTTGAAATAAAAGCAATACAGAAATTATTCTCAAGTTTACAGAAAAAATTCTCAAGAGAAATTATTTTATGGTACAATAAATTTCTCAGTAAATAAATATATCTGATTTCTTATTTAAAAGATATGCTAAGTCATTTTATTTCACAGTGCTAAAATATATGTCTACCCTGTCTCAAGAGTGTAAAGCTACTCCCTCTTTGCAGAGCAGAATTCCACAATATCATTCATTGCAGACAATTCCTGTTGAGTCATGAAATATCAAGGTGAAAACTTCTATCTGAAACTAAAAACTATAAAAATGAAGACATAGAAAAGTACATTTGTGAGACATAGTTTAAGACACTGTTTGAGTAGACTCTTAATGAAATTGTTTTATCACTGCATATAATCGCGCGATTTCTAAGAATATTATGACCATGAATCTTGTCTCCATAAACTACATAATTGTAATTATGAAAAAGTAGGTGACTAATACTATACATAGCGATTGATATAGTTATAGTTGACTGGGAGCTCTAAAATTTCTCCAGAAATATTTATGCTAACAATCATAGTGTTCAAATTAGAAGGGTTGAGTTATTATATTTTAATTATTTTATTTATTTACATCCCAAATGTTAACCTCCCTCCCAGAGTTCTTCACCCATATTTTATCTGCATCTGAAGAACTGAGTTACTGCTACACAGAAATTACAGATAACATGATGTTAAAACAAATGCTTTAGCTAAATCCATACTAGATAAACAAAGAAATCCTTTAGATGACTTTAAGTCTCTATCCAGCTATTAAGAAGTCAATATTAGATGAAAAGTTACAGAAGTGAGATTCTTCATAGACAACTGAATTCTGAGTCCTACCCTTGAATCTTTGAGTCTGTATCAAGATCAATATTATGTCGTGCTGTTTTCTTCAGAGTAATATAAATTGCTCAAGAATCTTGCAATCGTTTTTTTTTTTTTTTCTCTCTCTCTGATCCAATGAGATAGAAAATAAAGGGCTTGCTACAGAAAATAATTAGGAAAACAGGCTGGTATTCTATGTACCAGAAGCAATTGTCACCTTACCTTCTATGGAGAGATGTGTTGTAATCCCTCTGGAAGTATGTGTTGTAACTCCTATGGAAGGATGTGTTTTAGACCCTATGGAGGGTTGTGTTGTGTGTCCTTTCATGTTTGTTCAAGAGTTGAGGAATCAACAGGACTCACTCAAGCTTATCATTCCTCTAATCTTAATGGACTCTTAGAACAGGAATTATGATTAAAACTTTATGGAGAAAAATAAGGTATTTTGAGAGAAAATAAACTTGGTGCAGATGGCATCATTAGAGTGTTCATAAGTACTCAAGTTGGACCACATTCTAACATAGCACCATCTTATTCCCCATTAAAGGGGTTGCAAAGTCAAGAAAGACTCAGAGAATGACTCATATTTCACTATGCTAGTGTAGAGGATGAATGGGGTAGAAAGGGGTAAGTTAAACCAAGTAGGCAGGTTGAATCCAACCTTCAAATGTCTCATATGTGAAAACAAGCTCAGTGATCTAGGAATAATGATAACGAATCTTTGCTATTTAAGATATTGTTTTTCAGCCATATGAATCATGGGGGAGAAAACTAGAAATCTGGAGGCAAAAATTAAAGCAGAAATTGTAGCATAGTCTGGAGTGTTCAAGGGAGGTTGGAACTCAAGAAATAAAATGATATGGTAAAAATAAAATTTAACGTGCAAAACCAAAAGATCAAATACATTAGACAAGAACTTGCCCTTTACATGTTTCATTAAAGACAGAGTTCAGTGGTAGAGCACTCATCTGGTATGTGTGAGGCCATGAGTTCAAGCACACACATGGACAATTGAGTTATGAGAGAATTGTGATTCTTGCAGTGTCCATTTTGAAATGAAACATTTTATAAGAATCAGTGTTCTTTTTAAAATATGGCTGTAACAAGCCTTTTATTTTATAATTCAAATTTATATATTCATTTTGGAGCATATTCTTAGCATTTTGTGGTAAGAAAGCATTATGGATAAACTATAGGACCGTGTCAGAATGTTTTAATAATATCTGAAAACAAAAATTTGTAGTTAATTAATTCCTTAGTAAAACCAAGTGTTGGCTTTTGTCATCATGGTTCTGGTTGTTGTGTTGTTATTTCTTTTTTAATTTGGTTTTGAGACATTTAGCACAATATGTTATATCATTTTATCTGTGTATCATTTTGCTATTATAGGGATCTTAAATGATTACCCAAAATTCATATGTTGAGTTCTTACTCTCAAACTGATAATAACATTGGTAGGAAGTGGAAACTCTAGGAGATGGGACCATCTTGGAGAAAGTAAGCAATCAAGAACATGACTTTGACAGATATACTGTGATCTATCATCTTTTTAATCTATTATATCTGTAATGTAACATACAGAACTACTCAAAATTTCCATCTTATAAAAGTGCTAATTAACCAAATATTGAGAGCTTGAACTAAGAATGTCTCTGGATGAACCTAGTAATGTTTTTCCAGTTTTAGCTGCTATGGTACGCAGAGGTCACTAAAGCTGTAGTAATGAAGGAAACCAGAGTGCACCTTGAGTTGGCAACAGAAATTCATATTTTGTCCAGAGAATGCTGTTTTTGGACACATGCAAAATGCAAGAGATATGGGTCACAGAGGCTTTCCCCAAGTTATAGACAGCTCCAGAGAGTAAGAACTGTGTAACTGGACCTTTTCCTCTACAAGGAGCCTAGAAGATGCTGTTGTGTTAAGATGTTTAAGTGAAGCTGAAGTTGGGGAAAAGACACCCAAGGATTCTGGAGCTTCCAGCAACACACATCAGCTAATGAGGAAAATTGCAGGTACTGAGTGGAAAAGAACACAGAGAGGCTAAGTGTGCTATAGAAGGCAGAATCAAAGGTGTGTGCATTTCCATGGCTACTCTAATGCAGATTATGCTACTACAGTGTCCAGATGAAAGACATGAAGCATCAGGTGGATTTGGTTTTGCTTTGATCTTATCTTCCCTTGAAATTCACCCATCCTCCTTTTTGAATTAAAAAGAAAAGTTTACTCTGTGATGATGACTAATGGAAATAAATATCATATGTTTTATTTTTATTTTACAAGGATTTAGAGCTAAGACATTATCTGAGTCTCACTACAAATGGTTTACTTAGATCTTTGAATAGTATTGAGAATGTTAGGGCTTTAAGGACATTTGTATGCATTTTCTAAACACACTTGCTTTATAAAATGAATANTCTTCTATATATGCAGCTAGAGACACGAGCCCAGGGGGTACTAGTTAGTTCATGGTTATTCTTCCACCTATAGGGTTGAAGACCCCTTTAGCTCCTTGGGTACTTTCTCTAGCTCCTTCTTCCTTGGGAACCCTGTGTTCCATCTAAAAGCTGACCGTGAGCTTCCGCCTCCATGTTTGCCAGGGATTGGTATGTTTTCGAGGGCATAGCTTTTAGACAGACTCTTATCAAAGATTTTTCCTTTAATTTCTTCATCTATAACCCAAGAAAGCCACCACCCAGTAACATTTTTTTTTTATATTACTCCCTACTTTGTAATGATCTTTCTCTTTTATCATGTTCTGAATTGCTTGGGTATCATACATTGTCTACAGTTGGAGAATTCATTAAAAGTGTTATTGTAGACTGTCTTCTGCCTCATGTATTTCCAGGTTCTTAGTGTCTTCTTCAAGTAACTGAAATTAAGGAGTACACAGACTGCAAAATACCAAGGAGACTTTATTTTTTTTTTAAAGCAATAGAATTGAGGAGTATATGAGTGACTCTGAAGGGAGAAAGGGGAAGGGGAACTGGTACAACTATATTATAACCTCAGACAATATAATTTCATTTTAAGTGGTAACGTGGATCAGATATACTCCAGGCAAGTAATAGGGCACATTAATGCAAACGTACTCAAGGGCTCCAGGTTACTACCTGGGCCTTTATATTATGATGCTCAAGGAAAGGAGGAGCTTGGCTGGTAAGAACTATAGAATGTGCGATTATCTGGGAAGCCACAGTACTTTGGAATGAATGGGTACTCAATGGGTGTTTGTGGCATAGCAAGTGGGAACAGAGCCACACCCAAGTGAAGAAACTCCTGCATCAAGAAGTGTTACTCCACTTCTGAGGCAGAGTGTGCCTCACACAACAGTAGATTCTTCAGGTTATAGTAATATGCTGCAGTCCAGCTAAAAAGGGACAAGGTATTTATTCCGCATAAAGTGTGTGGTCGGAAACTAGAGATCAACTTCCTGTATACATTCATCAGCATGTAAAAAGATAACAGGAGCCTGATTCCTCACTTCAGAGAAGGGAGTTACAAAGTTTAAAAAATTTAGAAGGAACTTGACGACACTGGATTGGAATTAGTGGTATTAAGTTTTAAGTTCGCCAGAGGTTACCATTACAAAATACGACCCACTAGCTGGTTTCAACATTGGAAACATATTTTAATATTTTTTTGGAGACTTGATGTCAAGTCCAAGGTGTCTGCAAATTTGTTTTCTTCCCAAGTTTACCTTCTCTTGCAGAAGATTATCTTGTCACTGTGACATTTCTTAGTATTATTCGGTGCATGCTTCCGCTTGGTACCTTAGAGTATCTAAATTTCCTTTTCATTATAAAGACACCATCTACTTTGGATTAAGGGGTACTACAGTGGCCTGTCCTTAACTTATTAACTTGTTTAAATGTCTTATGTCTAAATATAGCACATTCAGTGGTGTTAGAAATTAGAATGCCAACAAATAAATTTTCAGGAGCGCAATGAAGAGCTTCTGTAATAAGTAAGTAAGTGTGTAAATACATTTTAACTTGATTCCTAATCTATTAACTACAATTACTTAGCTTAAAGAAAGAACTTGGGTTTGATCAGAGAAGTCAGCCACACATGTTTTATTTAATTATTTAATGAGTAGAGATAACTTGTCATCATGATAAACTAGGTTGTATTTGCTTTATAACATTTCCTAACATCTCTCTATTCTAGAGAATAAAACAACTGAACTTACATATGATTTTTATCAATACAATTGAACTGTGAAAAATTTCAATGACTTATTCAACAGTAAAGAAAATTAGAAAATCATATTCAGTTGCCAAAAATTCTACTTTGCTATTGTGTATTTGGTTGCTTTGGGGTGCTTATAAATAAAATATGTGGGGCTGAAGAAATGGCTCAGTGGTTAAGAGCACTGTCTACTCTTCCAGAAGTCCTGAGTTCAATTCCCAACATCTACATGATGGTTCAGAACCATTTGTAATGGGATCTGATGTCTGAAAACAGCTACAATGTACTTATACAAATAAAATCAACAAATCTTTTTAAAAAATGAACGCAGTAAACAAACAACAACAAAAAAAAACCAGAGGGGAAACCTAGGCTCTTTGGCTGGATGTGGTGGGGCATGCCTTTAATCCCAGCACTCAGGACGCAGAGTCAGGCAGATTTCTGAGTTCGAGGCCAGCCTGGTCTACAAAGTGAGTTCTAAGACAGCCAGGGATACACAGAGAAACCCTGTCTCGAAAAACCAAAAATAAATAAATAAATAAACAAACAAACAAACAAACAAATAAATAAATAAATATGTGATTTGTGACATGACTTAAAAATCTTTTAAGCCAAAGAGTCCCAAACTTTCAAGGTGCCACTTCTTGATTATAGGCTCAAATATTTTGCGACCCAGTGAATAAAGAAAATGGTTAAAGTGAAAGATAATGAAACTACAAGAATGACAAGGACTCTAGTGGGGCAAGCTATCTGGGCAGATATAGCTCAAGACATGTGATTTTAAGTTCATAGAAAAAGTCCATGTTAACATAGATTTTCTGGTTAGTTAATAAACCAATTTCTTCTTTTAATAAGTATGTACAAAATATTAGAGTTACATTAGTCTGGACAAGGAGACATAGTGAAGACATAACTTTATTGACATCTTACGTATTTAAACTAGTGGCTTCAAAAATAATATAATTACATAGCTGGGTGAGTTGGTATACTGTAATCATAACAGATAGAGACAGAACTGGAAAGAGTTCAAGGAGAGAACACACCCCAAGATCTACTATCTCAACCAACCAATCAAAAAAACCAAACCAAACCAAAACAAAAACTACTTCCACCCCCCAAATTATCTGTTTTACAAATATCTAACTCATAAGTATATGTTTCCCTTGTCTGTGTAATGACAATTTCACATATAAATATGTGTATTTATTTCTATAAGTCATTTTGCATTTATCATGAACAATTATTTTACTTTTACATATGTTTCAAATTTTAAATTGCTATATTTTCATGTGATGTGAGAAGTTTCTGCTTTCTGATGTTCCATGGAGATTATACACCCTTTCTTTTATTGCTACCATCCCTCATGGCATCTATTAAAGGATTTATAGTATAGAGAAAATTGAATAAGGAGTAGAAATGACATTTTCATTTCTTTAGGAAATAAAAACACAATCATTGTTAAAGTTAATTCTTTTCAAGCCTATCAGTCAAAAACATCAGGTAACACCATCAGAACCATGTCCTGTGGGAATTTTATTGCTATCTACCTAATCGACAGGAGAAAACTAATGGGTTTCTGGAAAGGATTTTATGTACAGCATCAACTACTTTAAGAGGCACAGTACAATTATCAAGGCTTTTACAGAACAATGTCACTTTTGAATGTGCCATGCCACTTGGGGTAAAAGGCTTCAAATGTAAGTATTCATATAAAATAAGAATATTGATTCACCCAGCAGCCAGTCTGCTACCTCATAATTGCACTGTATGAAAACAATGGCATTAAATACTCTGGCCTCTCATACCAATCTACAGCCATAAAAATAGTGGGATTTTAAAACCTCTTATATTTTTAATCCTTTTGGAAGGCTGTGATTGGTCATTTTCTTTGTGGGACAAATACATTGAATGCTACAATAATTTTAGACAATAACAGTCTACTTGGAAAAATATGAAACTTCTAGGCTAATTTTAAATGTATGTGATTTACCCCAATAAATTAGTTCTTACATTTTGTACTTTCCAATTTAACCTAGAACATTTTAACACTTTAAGAAAATGTGCCCTCAAAGAACAAGTAAAATGAAGCACCGTATTTCCTTAGTTGCTTCTCACATTCCCAAACTGCTAAAATGGAATGACATTACTTAAGGAACTGATATGTCTAGACCTCCTATCTAGTCAGACCAATACAAATGCTGATTCATGTCCTTCAAATAACTATCTAGAACTTTCCACAATATTTTGGAGTGTGTAATTTGAGGTTGAATATGTAAAACAAACATAAACATAGTTGTACTTATTTTCTTAAATTTTATATTAGTAAAATATTTAACTCAGTGACATAGCTATCTAGCAAAGACCTACTATCTCTACTATCTCTACTATCATGGCTATCTCCAAAGACCTACTAGGTCTGTGTTATCTGACTAGAATACAGACACACCCTTAGTTCATATCTTTAATCTCCCCAAACAATGCAGATAAGGTTAGTTTATAGAAAGAAACAGCCAGGTTTGAAAGTGTCTAAGTGAGGGGTAGACAAAGTGATCAATTGAAGAAAGACTTGATAGAATGAATCAGAGAAAGGATACACGCAACTCGGGCAAGAACATCAGAGGAAAGAGGTGAGTTAAGAACATGAGAGAGAGAGAGAGAGAGAGAGAGAGAGAGAGAGAGAGAGAGAGATAACAAAGAGAGATCCAAAGCTAGTCAGAGTTCAGGGAGAATTAGAAGGGGTGAGTGTATCCAGCAGTAAGCCTCTGAGATGACAATTTCTGATGGAAAATAAGAGTTACACTTACATCTCTTCAATTCTTTTTCTTTTTTCTTTTGAATCTTGGATGTCATCATTTGGGAGCTGTATAGGAATCATGTACAGGAATGAACATTTCTTAAGCTGTGTACATTAGAAAAGAGCTTTATTCAATCACTATGGTGTTTGAATAATAATTTGCCAGGTGGAAGTTTCTCCTTGATTTTCTGAGGAAAATATTCAGCCAAGATATACATACAGCTTAAGCAGAAGTATATTTAGGCAGTCCTGTCAAATGGAACACTCCAGAGACAAATTGGAATAAGGTTACTTGAAGGGTGAGTTAGCAGCCCACTGGGTTCTGTGCTGGATTTTTAAAACATGATTTTAATGAATATTTAGTATGTGTATAGCATATTCATTAAGTAATATGACCCTATTTCCCTTCTAAATCATGGTAGATTGGATCCAAATGGTATTTCCATAACATGAAAAGCGTGGGGTAAGGGTCTCAACTACACAGTGCAAAAGATATTATAATGTAGTGTGGATGTTTTGTGGATGCAGACTCCTCACACGTATGTAATTGTGGCAATTAGAATTGTTTGGCATCTTTCATTTTGATATAGTGGAAAGAGTATAACCAAAGCTTCAAATATATTTTAGCACAAAAGAATATTCTGACTATCAGAAAACACATTTACCAAGACAGAGTGACAATTTCCTTCTTTACCTCCTAGCCTACCCGATCATCTGTATGTATATGTATGTTTTGATAAGACAATTACATTATTAATACAATTTTTAAGTTGACATTAGAATGCACTTTAGTGTCTAATTCTTGTTTGAGGAACTCAGGAGCATAATAAGTATTAGTAAGTTTTCACTTGCAAGAACAAAACAGTCCTGGTGACGCATGTCCTCCACACCTCCTAATCCTTTTCGAACAGTTCCAAAACCTGGGGATCGTTTTTTGTGTGTGTGTGAGACAGGGTTTCTCTGTATAGCCCTGGCTGTCCTGGACCTCACTTTGTAGACCAGGCTGGCCTCGAACTCAGAAATCTGCTTGCCTCTGCCTCCTGAGTGCTGGGATCAAAGGTGTGCACCACCATGCCCCAGCACTGGACATAGTATTTAAACATATGTACATATGAACCTGGGATTTAAAACACCTTTTCACTCCTGGATATTTCCTTAGATGAAGGGATGAGATGAGAATTGTACACAAAATGTGAAAATATAAGTATTAGGCTGAGCCCAAACCTGAAAGCATCAGCTTCCAGCCTCTGTCAACTAACCTAGGCCTAGAAAGTTTCTGTCTCCAAGCCATAAGGCAGAATAAATTCACCCTCTCTAGCTCCTTTTGAACTCTGGGTGGCTGTTTCAACTCTGCTGTTCTGGCTCAAACTCCACCCCAAGCTGACTGATTCAAATTCGTTTCTCTTGCCTCTGACTGAATTGCTCTGTTTGGAAATACTGCCTCTGAACTCCACAAACTAAACTGCACTGACTGCACCAACTGCAAGAACCAAATGGAACTTCATGAACTCAACTGTATTTCACCTACGTTCAACAGAATTGCACAGAACTCAACTTTCACCGGGTATTTGACCACAATTCATGAATCCCTAAGATTGTGTTATATACCGGAAAAAAAAAAATATTTTTTAGCTGTGATGTGGCTCAGCCTTAGGACATGCCTTTAATCAAAGCTCTTTCTGCTTGAATATTGTATAAAAGGTTAAATAAAGTAAACCATAGATCAAAGGATAGAGCAAACAACTAGTTGACAGGAAGTGAACATAGGATTATTAAGAAAAAAACAGAGGGTGATAGGTAGTCAAGAGAAGTCTATAGAAAGATGCAAAGGAAGTGGAAAGTAGGGATATTCAGTTTGAAGGTTTTTGTTTGTTTGTTTATTTGTTCTGATTTGTTTTGTTTGAGATGGTGTGAGAGAGGGGCATTGCTCCTGGGATGTGAGCTGAGGCAGGTGATCATCTGGGTGCTTTCTGTGCCTCTCAGAGCTAAGTGCTTTCACCACAAAATCTGGTTTCCAAATCTTCATTGGTAAAATCAAATGAGGCACACCTTTAATTCCAGCACCTGGGAGGCAGAGGCAGATAGATTTCTGAGTTCGAGGCCAGCCTGGTCTACAAAGTGAGTTCCAGGACAGCCAGGGCTAAACAGAGAAACCCTGTATTGAAAAACCAAAAAAAGAAAAGAAAAAAAGAAGAAGAAAAGAAAAGAAAAAAAGAAAAGAAAAGAAAAGAAAAGAAAAGAAAAGAAAAGAAAAGAAAAGAAAAGAAAAGAATTTAGTGTTTCAATGTGTGACATGCCCACATGGACAGAGAAATCACTCCAACTTTGGACAAACAGAAAAACTACCATATTTGATAAAATACCTGGGAAGTCCTCAAGAAGAGAGTTGTATAATACTGAAAGAATAAATTCTTTCTCACATTCAGGATGGGAAATATAATAATATAGAGTGTTAGAACCACGTGTAGTACCACTTTAGATGGCTTGAATATAGAAGCAGAAAATGAAAAAAAAAAAACAATTTTCTTAACTGAGATTGACATAATCTATCAGTCTGGTAATTCATATTTATCCTTAATAGATATAGTGTTTTTTTGTGCCAAATATGAAAAGTGGATTGATAAGGAATAAGCCTTAGGGAAAGACTTTTAGATGTAAATAAAAAAATACTTGGACATGGACAAAGGAATTTAAACAAGAATCTGCTGTGCCATCCCATGAAGAAACTGAAGAGAGGTGGTTAAAAGTTGTTAGAAAACCAACCCTAGTTTATCCAGTTACTATAGAACTACCAGCAGACAATAGGTACCCAAAGGTTATGGAGAAGTTAAATGGAATCATATAGGCATATTAAATTTATGCATTAGAATTACAGTTGATATTGGATTTCACATTTATGATGCTAATCTCAAATGAGAAGTAATTTCTAAAAATTTTAAGAAAAATCAAAACATCTTATGTTTTAATTGTGGTAAGGAGGTTTTTTTTTTTTTTTTTTTTTTTTTTTTTTGTAAAGTGATTGTAGGTAAAACATTCCTAGAAACAGTATTTTTTTCTAGAGATAATCTAAAAAGAAAGCCCCAGCTTTTCAGAGTATGCACAAGATGTGACAAAAGACTTCATTTGACTAATGAATGCAGATCAACAAGAGACAGACAAGGTAACCTTTTGCCATTAGAAAATACCCTCGGGGCCTCCTACAGGCCACAGTATCAGATTTGATTCAATTATTTCCTGTCAGCATCAGACAAACTCATCCACAGACTAACTAAAAAATTTAATGCCTTTTGTTAAAAACAACACTGCTCTGGATGTCATCAAGGACAGAGCCGCTTCAATAAAGTCAAATATTCAGGAGAGTCTAGATAACAATTATTTTGCAAACTACTATAAATTATAAGAGATCAAAGCTAAAAATACAAATAAATAGCATTGAAATTTAAGGTTTAGTAGACATAGGAGCAGATGTAACAATAATTTCACCAAAATCTTGGCATAGAGATTAGCCTCTTCTGGAGGTTAAATATTTCGTGTCTAGGGCTTGGAACTTTAATCTCAGGTAAAATAAAATGAAAGATGTGTTGAATGTATAGTGCCAGAAGGAAAAATATAAAAATTAAAGCCACATGTGACTAATATAGCCATGAATTTATAGCATCATGCTTTGGTTGCAGCAATGGAAAACAGAAATTAACATTCCTCCAATCTCAGAAACAACCCATAAAGAATGTTTTGGAGAAAAATATTAAAGGTATTATCAAGAACAATCATAGACTCTTCAGGGCACAACAGCTGTTGGTCTTTCAAAGCTACCAATTGTTCTACCTTTGAAATGGTTAACTGGGAAGCCTGTGTGGGTGAAACGCTGACCTCTAACATAAGAAAGATAACAGCCACTAGGACAACTGGTACAAGATCAGCTGAATGTCCAACATATTAAAGAATTGACCAATCTTAGGGATTCTCCTATATTTGTCATTAAAAAGAAATCTGGAAAGTGGAGAATGTTAACATGTTTAAGAGCCATAAATAAGACAATTCTGCCAATGGGATCTTTATAGGCTCAAATTTCCTTGCCCTATTTATTACCTAAGGGATGGTCTATTATAGTGATTGGTTTAAAAGATCAATTTTTATTTATATTTTTAAAAAATAAACAAAAACAAACAAAAATGATTTTATGTTTTAAGTATGTTTTAATCTCTAAGAGTTGGAGTGATTTTTGGAGCTAAGATAAGATATTTGAGCAGGATGGTAGTAGCCCATGCCTTTAATGACAGTGGTTTTCTTTCGTCTTCCTTTCTTTATTTTTCATTTTGTTCCTTTAAAATGAAGGGATTCGTTTTGTTTTAATTATGTTTATGCGTGTCTATGGGGGGCATGTGCATGTGAGTGCAGGTGTCCTTGAGGTGAACTTGAGGATATCCCCCTGCTTCTGCTTCCTACGTGACGTGATTTTAGATGTACTAAGTTAGCTGTTTTCTAAATTCAAGAATTATAGTGAACAAAGTGGTGGGGATGCATGCCTTTGATCCTACCACCCAGGAACAAACACACATACAGCTCCTAATTAGTATTTTTGCACACTAAAGAAATTATATACCATATTTAAAGATTATTATAAAAGCCCTCTACAGGGTAGCTAGAAAGGCAGCTAATTTCCAATGAGGACAGGAACAAAGAGCAGCTTTTGTGACTACCAGTAAGCTTATCTCTGTGCATGCAACCCTGACTAGTATTGATCAGATGATACCTTAATTATGAATATCATATTTATTGGTGGATTGGCAACTGGAAACTTCATAAAGCAACATGAAGCCCACCAACGTTTGCCTGTTGGCCTCTATTGCAAATGCTTTCTATATAAGAAGGATAAATATTCTCACTTTGAGAAACAAATCTGGACATTTACAAGACATGGAGAACCATATACTCATTGCCAACTACCCTATAGTCATAAGAGCACTCCTTACAATGATGGATTGGATCCATTTGAAGGCAGAGTCCTTTGCAGGCTTAATCATGGAAGGGAAGTTACTACAGCAGAACTGGCATCTATCTGAATTCCTTCATAACCAGAATGTGGGAGGAAAGGGCTCTATGCCTTCCTACATTGAGGAAACTGCTCTCCCTTCCTCCAATGAGGCATCTATTGAACTGTGGAGACCAACAGAATGTTCAGAACATTTGGCTAATGCATGGTTTACTATCAGGTCATCAACCATGGATGGAACTAAAACTAATGGAAGGAGCAGCCAATAGACCAGGGGACAGAATGACCAATACTTAGGAAGGGACCACTAAATCAGCACAACACTAAAAAGTAAGGGGAAGTGGAGAACCAAATTAAACTAGAAGAACCCTATGAGAATAACTATTATGTGTGTACTAAAGGATTCCAGCCAGAGGGATTAAAGGTGTCTAATAAGGCATGTCTTTATTCTAGCTGAATGTAAACTGAGCTGCCATGTTACTGGATTAAAATTCCTCTACACATTCTCATTTGAACCACAGCAGAATCCAAATCCCTCTGCATTTCTCAGCTTTTTCTGCTGCCTCCCCCATATTCATGTTTGTATGTATGCCAATGTAGTAATCCCTGGTTATCTAAATCTTGGTTGACTAATTTCTGCTGTTGGTGTCTCTCCATCTGAATTCTGTTTTTATTGTCACCTGGTATCACTTTTCATCCCTTTGCTTACCATTTCTGCAAACCTTATAACTGGGTCCCATGGTTGTTCTTCTAAACAGGAGCTCCAGTTTGTTTTTGTTCATTTCAAGGTTTAGTCTCCTTGTGTTCTTGTGATCTGTTTTCTGACTTTTATATCCTTCTTTTAGAAAGGCTGCTTCTTGTTTTTTGAGCACTTTCCTCTCCTTGTATCCTCATTGCCTCTTTAAGAATATTGATAACATATTTTGTGACTTTTCCTTGCTTCAGGCATTGTTGATTGGTTCATTTTCATTTTAGTCTTACATATTGTATGCCTTCCCTTGATATCTCTTTCTACTTCAGTTGTTTGCATACGGGGAGTCAGCCTTTGAAAATACCGAGGTAGCAGATGTATGAAAAAGCTCATAAGTGGCTTGTCAGTATTTCCATATGACATCACTATTTCTCTCTATACAGATACTCTCCATCTAATCTTCCTTACCTAAAGACTTACATACTTAACTATAGAGCATGGTGAACTGCGATAGGAAGAGGAGGAAACCAGTATTTGCTATGCAGTCCTTGATTCATCTGAGCTATTAGCAGCACACTGCCTCATCCTCCCATGACATTGGTTCTCTGGGACCACTGCTTCGGCAAAACAGACAGAATCATGGCTTTTGTCTTTAAGAAACTCAGAGATAAGAGAGGTCTACCTGTTCCTCATAAAGTTTTAAGCCATCATCTTAGTTTTTACCTGTTTTCTCACCCCTACCTCCTTTATAGTGATTTCTGAGTTTTTTACATTCAATACATGTTATTGTACTACTGGATTTTACTCTGTGGAGTTGTTCTCTCTTATTTACATTTTATGTCAATCATAATTTCTGCCCTCTGTTTCCATCTTCTAAAAAAACCCCTGAACTTTCTTGTTCTTGTCCTTCATTTTGTTCTTTTAGTATTAATGGATTTAAATGGTTGTGATTCCTGTACTAATGTAGTTAGTTTAGAAGAACCACTATAATGCCCAAATATATCACAAGTAAATGAGATGACAAGTAAAATTTCAGGGAAGGATCCTGGTCAATAGCAACTTGATTTCTTTATGTCCCATTTCCAAAGTGTGTGGGGTCTTCAGCATTGGGCTCTTATGTAGCAATTGGCTTCCATACAGGGTTTTTTGGATGGAAAGGAATGCTTTGAGATAGCCCTGACCTATATTTTCAGGACCAGTAGCTCACACCTGAGATTGAACTTTTCTTTTGACCATCTATAGACTAGCAGGATAACATTTGAAAATAAGATTTGGGGATGCAGACCCCGCTTAGTTGCTAATCATAAGGACTTAGTTTATATCCTCAGCACTGACCTACAAAGACTGCCGTGGTAGTGCGTACCTGCAATCCTGGTCCCAAGGAGATAGAGACAGAAGGTTGCCTAGGGCTTGCTGCTTAACTAGTCTAGCCAATTGGTGAAATCTTGGCTCACTGAGAGACCTGTCTCAAAAAGTAAGATTCTAAATAAATGTTCTGCTCTTCTGTAGTA
Source organism: Mus minutoides (assembly GCA_902729485.2). Taxonomy (NCBI): domain Eukaryota; kingdom Metazoa; phylum Chordata; class Mammalia; order Rodentia; family Muridae; genus Mus; species Mus minutoides. The sequence continues at coordinate 27,317 of CACVCL010021394.1, forward strand.
TGGAAAGGTCTGATGGCATTTGTGGTGGTGAGCAGATGAAGCTGATAATCAGCTACCCCTGCAGGCTGGGCAAAGGTTTCACTTCTTATTCTCTCTTTCCTGGAGGCTCATAAATTGATGAACGCATATTGAATCAGAGCTTTGATGCAAGCCTCACTAGTGGGTAGGAAACTGTGCTTTGGACCTCTGCTTTCCTCTAGACACTTCTAATTGAATATTTACTGAAATATAGCTGAGTTTTAAGTTTCAAATTGCTGAGCTTACATCAAGTTACAACATTCAATATTATTTCAATAGACTAAATGGAGATTTGAGGATAAAAGCGGGTTTAATTATACAAAGGTTAAGAACATCAGACATATCTTTCCATTTGAGTTTCTAAAGTTTATATCCAGTATAGTTATTCTTAGTTGCGATGTTATTGTCCTTCTATTTGTATCACTTCTTTTTTAAAGATGCACGGGAAGAGTGTCGACTGTTTAGGCATTTGTTTGCTGCAATCATCACTTTTCAAGTTTATTTGCTCATACAGACTCAAAACATGTTCTGGAACGTTGTGTGGAAAAAGTCAACTGGTCAGCAGGATGCTAATGTGTAATGGCATTTTCCCTACAGGGGAATACACTTGAGGACAAGGACACCTTATTTAATACCAGGCTGCTCTGTTTGCTTTCATGTTTCCCCATTTTGATTCACAGAGTAGGACCCATGGAGATTGCTCAAACTTAAATATTGAATAGTGATGGATAGAGATTATATTTTAGGTAAGAAGACACATGAAAAGGATGAAGTAACATATAAAGTATTATTATGTGAATCATTCATTGTTGATTAAAAAGTCATCAGCAAGATTAACTCCATAAATTAATATTTTAAGATTCTGACACTGGGCTGAGTTTATCCACCACTGAGACTGTGATGCAGGCTCTTGGAATTAAGCAAGATTGTACAGCATAAAATCTCTAAGTAAGGTTTTGTTATTCTGGATTAAGAAGTTGTAGAAGTTTATTTATTCTGAATTGAGAAACTCCAGGTTCAATTGGTTATTTTGCCCCCCAAAATAGGGTGGAGAATGATAGAGGAAGACACCAAAAGTCAACCTCTGGCCTTCTCATGCATGCACATATATGTACATGAATACCTGTAGGCATACACATGAATAGGTGCACATGCATAAAACATACACAAGAATTGTATTAATGACTTTTTTCAACAGGTCACTTGACATTTTTTATTTCAAAACTTCCCTAATTGTGAATGATACAAAATTTGTTTTGTTGCTACAAATATTTTCTGGAAACTTAATCTAGAGTTTTTTTTTTTTTCCAGGTCTGCAAATGGTAGCATGACAACTAAGTTTCTATACTTTTTCTAACACTAAGTAGAAAACATTTAATTGCAACACAAAATGGATCAACTCAGAGAAATTTTATAGTTTTGTATGTACATGCTACTGAAGAACTCTTTAGGATGGGCTGTATTATTTCAAATTTGTCTAATAATAAAACTCCTTATGAGTTTATGTAAATGATGACAGTGGCATATGCCGTTTTATAAACAAGCTGAAATGACATGTGAACAGATGATTTTGGACTCTCCAAGGAAATATTTCTGCGATTGATCTTCATACACTGTTCTTTTCTTGTGAAACCATAGGCAAAGAATTAGGAATTGTTTTATTAAATACAAATGTACTTGTTTTTCTTAGACTCTTATAAGTAATGTGTGGTGAGTCTTATAAGACCCTATGTGGTGTTTGTAATGAATGAGTAAAGATATTTAAGATCCTTATTAAATACTGTGTATTCTTTCAATACAACCAATAATTCCAGGTCCTGATTATGAGTAGATAAAATACATCCAAAAGTAATTTTTAAAAATCAATAGAAATAACAATATTTTCTACAGCAACCATCTTTCCCTCAAATAAACAAAATCAAAGAGAAACATTAAGACTAATGTTCCACAATGAATATGTAAACATATTTAAGTATTTATCTATTGTTAAACAAATTCATATATAATTAGCAAAAAAACAAGTTTATTTTGTATTTTATTATAAATGTCTATTCTGTTTTTAAGGCATCTTTGATGGCAGATAAATCCTGGGGTATTGTTTACGATAACAACTTTTTTGTTAGTTAGTTTGTTTGTTTGTTTTTGGTTTTTCGAGACAGGGTTTCTCTGTATAGCCCTGGCTGTCCTGAAACTCACTTTGTAGACCAGGCTGGTCTCAAACTCAGAAATCCGCCTGCCTCTGCTTCCCAAGTGCTGGGATTAAAGGCGTGTGCCACCATGCCCTGCTGATAACAACTTTTGATAGTTGTCCTGGAGGTGAATTATTTCCTTGGGTGTCAATAGCACTCAGTCAGCCAATTGAAAGTAACTAAGTCTTGTATATAACCCAATGAGTGAAAAACAAATGCTCTCTTAGTCAAGCATCATATCAAGGCCCAGTCCACGGTGAATCATTAATTCCAGCTCAGAAGATGGCCCAACTAAAGCAGTGCACTGACTTCTACTCCACAGAAGCTATGGATTAATATTTGTTGTTTTAAGCCATGGAGTTTATGATGATACTGTTACCTAGCAACTGAAAGCTAATCTAGGTACTCATGTAATTATAACTGTGTTGCATTCAAAGAACTGAACATTCTTTCATACTTTAATTAGACAACAAAAATATGCACATCTTATAAACAAATCATGTAGTGAATACAATGAATAATCTGTAATAGTCTAAAGTATATATTGTAAATAACCATTTCCAACTAGTCTAAATCATATTATAAATTAACTTGATAAGAATTTCATTATATGAGAATAAATATTCCTGAGATATGGTCCACTGTAGATAATATATTAAAGAGAAGTTTTATTGGGACAAAGATTCAAAATGAATTCATTCTAAATTTGAACTTGTTCAGAACTGCTCTTTTTGTTTTTGAAATACATGCACAGTAAACTCTCAACTCCTTTGGAGTTCTGTATATTTAAAGCACATGGGTTTGTTTGCTCCAAGGACTCTTTAATTAATTTACACTCAACACAGACATACACACACACACACACACACACACACACACACACACCACAACAAAACAAAATAATCAATTCTGTGAACAAATATCAATTTCAATAACCTCCTTCCTAAATACTTACACTTGTTTCTTTAGATCTCATGGAGCTGTAGTAGAAATATATACATGCATGCTTCTCTAAATTTAAAAATACACAATTCTTTCACTGAAAAAGTTGTGTAGAAGTTAAGGGCAAATACATATTACTTTTGCAGAGAAGCCAACTCAGTTCTTAACATTCACATCTGATTGCTCCCAGCAGCCTGTATCTCCAGCTCCAGGGCATCCAACATCACTTGCCCTCATGGACACAGGCACTTTAATTCATATACCCACAAACAGACACATGGATATAAAGGTGAATAAAAAATAAATAAAATCTTTAAAGGAAAACCATTTCAATATTCTTTACTCCACTACCAAAATTATTACTTTTATCCAATATATTGTGGAAGTCAAGAGCGTATTTGTTGTTTACATATGACCATTTTTTAAACAAGTTGCTCATTTGTTTCATAATCCATCCTAAGAATGAGGACTAAATCTTTTATTATCCTATGATTTCCCTCATCTGATTTTTTTCTTTTATAAATTATTGGTTTAGAAAGTCAGTGGGTAAGCCGGGCGTGGTGGCGCACGCCTTTAATCCCAGCACTCGGGAGGCAGAGGCAGGCGGATTTCTGAGTTCGAGCTAGCCTGGTCTACAAAGTGAGTTCCTGGACAGCCGGGGCTATACAGAGAAACCCTGCCTCGGAAAAAAAAAAAAAAAAAAAAGAAAGTCAGTGGGTATGTTTGGTTTGGATTGTTTTCCAGTGAATGTCTGGCATTAATTCATATTCTATTGTTTTCATTCCCCTGGCTGGAACCTCATAAACTTGCATCATCTCTGTATCTCCCCTAGTTTCATAGCATGGAGGTAGGTAACCATGGAGGCCAAGAGAGGGCATCAAGTCTCTTGGAGCTGGAGTTACAGGGCTAATGGCTGTAAGTGATAGAATCTGAACTTAGGCCTCTTTAAGAGTGGTGTTTATAGTCATGGATTCATCTCTCCATTCCCCCATCCACAGATTTTGTGCATTAATTTTGCGACTTGTGATCTAATTTGTACATATTGTTATTTTCTGTTTTAGGTTTATTTTATGTGTATGAGAGTTAGGCTGCATGACCCATGGAGGTCAGAAGGGGGCATCAGATCTCCTAGAGCTACAGTTACGAATGGCTGATTAAACCCAGTTTCTCTGCATGAACAAGTGCTGTTAAGGAATGAGCTATCTTTCCAACTCCTGTTTAAATAAAATGAAATTGTTATTTGAACATTTTCTGTCTTCTGCAAAATTAATTTTTGAAAAGTACTTAAATTTCTAAAAAAAATTATCACCTCTACCTCAATGGAAATATTTCAGCCCTTTTCAACATAGCATCATGAGTAAAACAAGCTATTTATGTGGCTCTTGATTAAAATGAAATTCAATTTGTAGATTCAAGTAAAAGGACAATGCATAAATCTTTTCCTATGTTCAAAATTCCACAAAATATATTATTTTAAAATGTATAACATGTTATAAACAAACCACTTAAAATGATGTATAAATGAGGACACTGTTAATTAGCCTTAAGTTTTAAATATTATTTTGTGTCGATATATGTATGACATTTGTGTATGTGTGTGTGTACATTTGTGTATGGGCACACACATGTCATAGTAAGAATGTGGAGGTTATAGGATGATCTTAAGTATCACTCTCTGCTTTCCAACTTGTTTGAGGAAGGGCATCTTTGTAGTTTAATGCTTCACACATCAAAATACATGGCTTGCAAGATTCCTAGTGTTCTCTTTTCCACATCTCCCATGTTATCCTATGAACACTGATTATAGGTGTAAGCTATCCATCTTATGGATTCCAGTTCAGGTGCCAATGTTTTCCAGATGACATTTTACTCGCTGAACTATCTTCTATCTCCTTTAATCTTTATTTTTATTGCCACTTTTTAATAGCAGAACTTTAAAGGAATAAAAATGTATGCAAAAGTCTGAATGGCTCTTGAATTTATTAATTATTATTATTATTATTAATAATAGAAAGCCAAAAATATAGAAGAATATAAATATACAAGTTTTCTAGAATTTCTAAAGTACAAATAAGTAGGAGATAGTTTATATTTTTTTTCTGTAAAATTACTAGGTAAGCTTGTCAAGTAGATTAATATAAGCAGTAAGGCATGGTGGGATTGCTTATTGTAATCACTATTGTTCAGACTAAATAGTGAAATTCATAACAAATTAATTCCTTACTATGCTTCTGTGTAGTCATTTTATATGAAAAAAGTTTAATTTTAGTAAAAGTTGCATAATATACAACTTGGAAAGTTACTCAGAAAGCAAAACTCAAAAGTTTTCTGTACGGTAGGTAAAACAATACTTACATACATTTTGTTCCTAAAAATAAGTTGGGAGATTTGAGAATTTTATCTTATAATCAGGTTTCTTACATTTTATCTTTCTATGAATTCTAAAAGATGTAAGGGATATAATCTATCCTTGGAGTTAGAGGATAAGCAATAATGTGAAAACTGTCATGTGGCGAATCTAGCATGGAAATAGCAGAGACGTGAATAAAATAGGCATACAAGTAAAGTCAATCCACACATAGATAAGCATATTTTATAATACAGTGTCGTAGAGTTTGCTAGAAGGTTACACTTTTGAGTTCGTCACCACTTAAAACTCCAAACCTCTCAGAATTTTTTTTTCTCACAACTCTCTTGAAGCACATTTTTCTCTGGATTAATTTTTACTTTATAAATTTCTGCATAACTTGTTTATTTAACATCTTTAGCCTATTCTTACTACTATTGAAATATGATTTCATTGTGAACAGTCTTTTAAAAATATTTTCCTCCTTTTTTTGTTGATAAATGACCAATACAGAGAGCAGTGCTTAATAGTAATTTTAAAATTTGCATTAATTCTTTGAGAATTTCATGTACCACATTTTGAGCATATTGTAATTTCATATATTGTAGTTGAGCATGCCTCAGATCCATCTTTGTGTACTTATTAGTTTTATTTTTTTAAATCCATTGTCTTAGGCACCATTCTATTGCTGTGTAGAAATTCCATGACCAAGGAAATGCATAATGAAAGAAAGAATTTAACTGGAAGCTTGCTTAGAGTTTAAGAGGTTTTGTCAATTATCATCATGGCAGAGAGCATAGTGCGGTGCTGGAATAGTACCTAAGAGCGACATCCTGAATCATAGGCAGAGAGAGAGAGAGAGAGAGAGAGAGAGAGAGAGAGAGAGAGACTTGGTATGAGTTTTCAAACCTCAAAGCCCACTCTCAGTGACATACATTCTCCAGAAGGCCACACCTTCTAATTCTTCTAATTCTTTCAAATAGTGTCATGTTGACTAAGCAGTCAACTATATGAGTCTGTAGGGGCCACTTTTATCCAAACTACTGCATCATCTTAGTCAAATTAGTATTGTCTATATATTCTTTGAAGCTGGACATTGACTGGTCCATGCTCATCCTACCAATGGTAATACTGTTAAATAAAACTGATCTCTCTCTCTACAGCTATCAGTTACCAACAGTTCCTCTACTAGGGATGAGACTTCATGCCTAACTCCCCACTTCATGTAGGGAATTTTTTTTCTGTCTAAGCTCTATATGTTTTGTCACAGCTGCTTTGAGTTCATATGTCCAACTGAAAATCACTATTTTGTTGTAGCTATCTACTGTCCCTGGCTCTTATAAGGTTTACATCCCCTTTCCATGTTTATCCCTGAGTCTTGGGAGGATGGGTGTGAAATAGATGTCCTATTCACAGCTGAGCACTCTGCACTTTTGAAAGTCACGCATCTCTCTGATGCATTTTGAGACATACACCAATCTGAGTATCATGCTAAGACATTAGGAGTCATTCTAATACTATGTCCCTTGGAAGCAGTATCCAATGTATATAATAAATATAAAACATAAAGACAAATGTTAGGTGGCAAGGTATGGCAATTCAAGTTCTTTTTGTTTAATAGTTCTCAGACCATAGGTAACAAACCAGCATGTAAGGGATGCTAGTAGAGGACAGAACACATCAATTATTAAAATGATTTGTGTGTTGATAAACAGCAACACACAATCAAGTAAGAATAAATAATGAACAATGGAGTCAAATTAATTATGGAAATTTCATTGCTTTTGAACTATTTGTAATAGAAGAGGCAACTTTTACTTTGGCTTATTATATTATCAAACTGACAAACATTTTAACGTATTTTTCTGACATTTTCTGTTAAACATTGAAGGAACAACATTATCACAAGGACAGTACAATGACACCCATGCATGCTTCCGTTAGATTCAAGCATTATAAGTTTGTCCTTGTTTATCTTATCATCAGTTTCTCCGAGTCATTTTTCATTTTGATTAGGCTAAGTGGAAACTGGTATCTAGGTGTTAGAAATTGACGTGTTTTAGGCCAATGTCATTAATACCATTTTGCACCTGCAAATAAAATCATGCCACACAATTTCTTAAAATGGACTAAATATTAAAAATTCATTTCATCACAAAACTTGTTATGTAAAGAATGTGAGCATAGTTCACCAATTACTGTATACATTATAAAATATGACTAATAAAGCTTTTTCTAAGACTCATGCAATCTCTTACCTGTAGCCTCCTGTAAAATTAAAATGAAAGAGCAGCTCACATATTTCCAACATACAATGGCACAGAATATACATTACCATTCCAAAAGTGAGGAAAGGGAACATAGTGTTAAATACTGGAACAAAGCAAGACTAAAACCAAGCAGAGAAAACTCCAAATTCTGCATGATCATGTCTGATGTCACAGTGCTCTTCACTTCTCCAAGACCTTTCAGTTTTCTTAACTGAAGCATGCATCTCGCTCTTGGGCTGGTTCCACACCTGGTCTGCAGCTTTACTTGGCAGGTATCTTACAACTTTGGCATCTCCAACATCTTGGACTCTCCCAAACAATCCAGGCTTTTCCTCAGTTTCATACAAGGGCCTGTGTGTGTGTGTGTGTGTGTGTGTGTGTATGTGTGTGTTATTACATCTTTTACATCAAGATTATTTTAAAATTTTTTATTAGATATTTTCTTCATTTACATTTCAAATGCTATCCCAAAAGTCCCCTATACCCTCCCCCCACCCTGCTCCCATAAACACTCACTCCCACTTTTTGGCCCTGGCATTCCTTTGTACTGAGGCATATAAAGTTTGCTAGACAAAGGGGTCTCTATTCCCAACAATGGCCAACTAGGCCATCTTCTGCTACATATGCAGCTAGAGTCACAAACTCTGGGGATACTGATTAATTCATATTTTTATTCCACCTATAAGGTTGTAGACCCATTCTGCTCTTGGGTACTTTCTCGAGCTCCTACATTGGGAACCCTGTTTTCCATCCTATAGATGACGGTGAGCATCTACTTCTGTATTTACCAGGCACTGGCAAAGCCTCATAGGAGACAGCTATATCAGGGTCCTTTTAGCAAAATCTTGCTCGCATATGCAGTAGTGTCTGCATTTAAAGGCTGATTATGGGATGGACCCCCGGGTGAGGCAGTCTCTGGATGGTCCATCCTTTGTGTTAGCTCCAAACTTTGTCACTGCAACTCCTTCCATGGATATTTTATTCCCTATTCTAGGGATGAATAAGTATCCACGCGTTGGTTTTCCTTAATGATTTTCTTGTGTCTTAGAGGTTATTGGGTATTCTAGGTTTCTCGGCTAATATCCATTTATCAGTGAGTGCATATCAAGTGACTTGTTTTGTGATTGGGTTACCTCACTCAGGATGATATCCTCCAGATACATCTATTTGCCTAAGAATTTCATAAATTCATTGTTTTTAATAGCTGAGTAGTACTCCATTGTGTAAATGTACTACATTTTCTGTATCCATTCGTCTGTTGAGAGACATCTGGGTTCTTTCCAGCTTCTGGCTATTATAAATAGGGCTGCTATGAACATACTGGAGGATGTGTCCTTATTGTCAGTTGGAACATCTTCTAGGTATATGCTCAGGAGAGGTATTGCTGGATATACTGGTAGTACTATGTCTAGTTTTCTGAGGAACCACTAGACTGATTTCCAAAGTGATTGTACCAGCTTGCAATCCCACCAGCAATGAAAGAGTGTTCCTCTTTCTCCACATCCTAACCAGCATCTGCAATCACCTGAGTTTTTGATCCTAGCCAATCTGACTGGTGTGAGGTGGAATCTCAGAGTTGTTTTGATTTACATTTCCCTGAAGATTACGGATGTTGAACAATTTTTCAAGTGCTTCTCAGCCCTTCGGTATTCCTCAGTTGAGAATTCTTTGTTTAGCTCTGTACCCCATTTTTTAATGGGGTTATTTGAATTTCTGGAATTCAGCTTTTTGAGCTCTTTGTATATACTGGATATTAGTCTCCTATCAGATTTAGGATTGGTAAAAATCCTTTCCCAATCTGTTGGTGGCCTTTTTGTTTTATTGACAGTATCTTTTGCCCTACAGAAGCTTTGCAATTTTATGAGGTCGTATTTATCGATTCTTGATCTTACAGCACAGGCCATTGCTGTTCGGTTTAGGAATTTTTCCCCTGTGCCCATATCTTCGAGGTTTTTCCCCACTTTCTCCTCTATAAATTTCAGTGTCTCTGGTTTTATGTGGAGGTCTTTGATCCACTTAGACTTGAGCTTTGTACAAGGAGATAAGAATGGATCAATTCGCATTCTTCTGCATGATAACCGCCAGTTATGCCAGCACCATTTGTGAAAATGCTGTCCTTTTTCCACTGGATGGTTTTAGATGCCTTATCAAAGACCAAGTGACCATAGGTGTGTGGGTTCATTTCTGGGTCTTCAATTCTATTCCATTGATCTACCTGTCTGTTGCTGTACCAGTACCATGCAATTTTTATTACAATTGCTCTGTAGTACAGCTTGAGGTCAGGCATGGTGATTCCACCAGAGGGTCTTTTATTGTTGAGAATAGTTTTTGCTAACCTAGGTCTTTTGTTATTCCAGATGAATGTGCAAATTGCCCTTTCTAACTCAGTGAAGAACTGAGTTGGAATTTTGATAGGGATTGCATTGAATCTGTATTGCTTTCAGCAGGATAGCCATTTTGACTATATTAATCCTGCCAATCCATGAGCATGGAAGATCTTTCCATCTTTTGAGAACTTCTTCAATTTCTTTCTTCAGAGACTTGAAGTTCTTGTCATACAGATTTTTCACTTCCTTAAAGTCATACCAAGGTATTTTATATCATTTGTGACTATTGTGAAGTGTGTTGTTTCCCTAATTTCTTTCTCATCCTGTTTATCCTTTATGTAGAGAAAGGCCACTGATTTGTTTGAGTTAATTTTATATCCAGCTACTGCACTGAAGCTGTTTATCAGGTTTAGGGGTTTTCTGGTGGAATTTTTAGGGTCAGTTATATATACTATCATATCATCTGCAAATAGTGATATTTTGACTTCTTCGTTTCCAATTTGTATCACCTTGATCTCCTTTCGTTGTTGAGTTGCTCTGGCTAGGACTTCAAGTACTATATTGAATAGGTAGGGAGAAAGTGGGCAGCCTTGTCTAGTCCCTAATTTTAGTGGGATTGCTTCCAGCTACTCTCCATTTACTTTGATGTGGGGTACTGGTTTGCTGTATATTGCTTTTATTATGCTTAGGTATGGGCCTTGAATTCCTGATCTTTCCATGGCTTTTTTTCATGAAGGGGTGTTGCATTTTGTCAAATGCTTTCTCAGCATCTAATGAGATGATCATGTGATTTTTATCTTTAAGTTTGTTTATATAGTGGATTATGTTGATGGGTTTCCATATATTAAACCATCCCTGAATCCCTGGGATGAAGCCTACTTGGTCACGATGGATGATCGTTTTGATGTGTTCTTGGTTTTGGGTTGCGAGGATTTTATTGAGTATTTTTGCATCGATATTCATAAGGGAAATTGGTCTGAAGTTCTCTTTCTTTGTTGGATCTTTTTGTGGTTTAGGTATCAGAGTAACTGTGGCTTCATAGAATGAATTGGGTAGAGAATCTTCTGTTTCTATTTTGTGGAATAGTTTGAGGAGAGTTGGAATTAGGTCTTCTTTGAAAGTCTGATAGAATTCTGCACTAAACCCATCTGTCTGGTCCTGGGCTTTTTTTTTTTTTTTTTGGTTGGGAGTAATTTTATTAGGCCTGCCTTTATATGTTACTTGACCTTTTCCCCTTACTACTTTTAATATTCTGTCTTTATTTAGTGCATTTTTGTTCTGATTATTATATGTCAGGAGGAATTTCTTTTCTGGTCCAGTCTATTTGGAGTTCTGTAGGCTTCTTATATGTTCATGGGCAACTCTCTCTTTAGGTTTGGGAAGTTTTCTTCTATAATTTTGTTGAAGATATTTGCTGGCCCTTTAAGTTGAAAATCTTCATTCTCAGCCAGGCGGAGGTGGCACATGCCTTAAATCCCAGCACTTGAGAAGCAGAGGCAGGCGGATTTCTGAGTTCAAGGCCAGCCTGGTCTACAAAGTGAGTTCCAGGACAGCCAGGGCTATACAGAGAAACCCTGTCTCAACCCCCCCCCCCCCAAAAAAAATCTTCATTCTCATCTACTCCTATTATCCGTAGGTTTGGTCTTCTCGTTGTGTCCTGGATTTCCTGGATATTTTGAATTAGGATCTTTTTGAATTTTGCATTTTCTTTGATTGTTGTGTTCATGTTCCCTATGAAATCTTCTGCACCTGAGATTCTCTCTTCCATCTCTTGTATTCTGTTGCTGATGCTCACCTCTATGGTTCCTGATTTCTTTCCTAGGGTTTCTATCTCCAGAGTTGTCTCCCTTTGGGTTTTCTTCATTGTTTCTACTTCCATTTTTATATCTTGGATGGTTTTGTTCAATTCCATCGCCTGTTTGGTTGTGTTTTCCTCTAATTCTTTAAGGGATTTTTGTGTTTCTTCTACCTGTTAGGTGTGTTTGCCTATAGTTCTTGAAGGACTTCTACCTGTTTAGCAGTGTTCTCCTGTGATTCCTTGAGGCATTTTTGTGTTTCCTCTTTAAGGGCTTCTCCTTGTTTAGCAGTATTCTCCTGTAATTTCTTGAGGGATTTTTGTACTTCCTCTTTAAGGGCTTCTACCTGTTTATCAGTGTTCTCCTGTATTTCTTTAAATGAGTTTTCAATGCCCTTCTTAAAATCTTCTATGACCATCATGAGATATGATTTAAAACCCTGTCTTGCTTTTTGGGTGTATTGAGGTATCCAGGACTTGTTGTGGTGGGCATACTAGGTTCTGATGTTGCCCAGTGTTCTTGGTTTCTGTTAGTAGGATTCTTACATTTGCCTTTTGCCATCTGGAAATCTCTGATGTTAATGTTCAAGCTGTCTCTGGTTGGAGCTTGATGCTCCTGTGATTTTGTTAGCCTTTATCTGCACTCCCAGGAGTCTAACTCTCACCTGATTTCCAGTGGTCAGAGCACTCTCTGCAGGCAAGCTCTCGTCTTGCTGGGCAGGTGTCCAGCAGTCTGGAGCTGTGATCCACCTCTTAAGTTCTGGGGTCAGAACCCTCCCTGAAGGCTGACTCTTCTCTGGCAAGGAATGTGCCCAGGGGTCTGGGTCTCAGCTCTGCCTCCTGGCTGAGGATGAAGGCCCAACGGGGACCCTGACCAAGAAGCTCTGTTGCTTCTATCACCCACTTGCTCTCAGATGATCAGAAGATCCTGGTGTGCTAGGGGTCCTGTGGAGTGGAGAGTTCTCTGGTGCCCTAGAAGCCCCCAGCTGGGTTCATGCAGAAGATGGCAGGGCTGTCCCCGACCTGAATGGATCCCAGCCTCTGGTCAGGCCGGGTTCCTGTGTCCCTGTTCCTGCTGGCACAAGACCCTCCATGATTCTTGAAGCTGATGTTGAGTTACACTCACCAGTGATACCGAGATGATCCCGAGGTCCATCGGTGTGAAGAGGACTTTGGAGCCCTTAGCAGCCTCCACTGGGCTCAGAAGGAAGATGGCAGGGGTGGCCTCGGCTGGAACAGATCCCTACATCAAAATTTTTAATAAAATAATCGAAATACTCTTTCAGGAAAACTGAACTAAGGGTATTACTGGGAAAGCTAGGAGAGGGTTTTCTGGAATAATGGTAGATCTTCTTAGAGTGCAAAATTATGTATAAAAGTATGTGTGCATTGCATGTACATTGAAAATTACTTAATTTTATGCAAGTGTTATCTAAAAAAGGAAGAAAAAGCTAGTCCCATACTGAGCAGATGTTGAAATATCTAGCACAAAATACAATGGAGGATTATTAGAGAAATAAACACATGTTAGAGTTTGGGGAAAACAGCTAATATAATAATGGAAGTACTAGGTAGGATATATGACTATCAGCTCTTAAACAATTACAAGAGATTTATGCTTTATGTTTAAAACTTAACTATAACACAATGCAAGTTATCAATCACGGTAAATCCACAGAGTAAGAGATGCAGATCAAACAGATGAAATGTTTGAACAAAATTAAAATGCATCTAAATAGCAACAGAAGGTCCCTCACAGTAGTATTTTGGAATAAAAATTATTTTATTATTTTATTGAGGTCACCGGGAGGAAAGGATCACTGTAGAAATTGTCTATTTACAGAAACAATTTTATTCTTTTTATTCTCTGAGTTTTGAAGAAAATCACTTTAATCCATATATTTGGAAGACAGCTAGATCACTTAACTTCTAGAAGTTTAATTTCATGTAAACTTGCATACTTGAGGTAAATTAATTTCTCCCAGGGTTGAAATAAAATTATTTTAACACAAATTATTTATTTCTCACTTCATATACATATGTTTTTATTATTTCTTCAGAAATAACTGATGACAATTGGACAGTCAATTTACTTCAAAACAAATGTATGTTCTTCCTTTTTTGTTATAAAGTGAGTTCATGGACTTGAGAAGCACTGGCAAAGCCAGTTTCTAGGTGTTTAAAATGTTATATCAAGGGTGGCTGACATAGAATAGCCGAGATAAAAATTGGCCTTTAGTGACATTATGTATTTCTGAATTTATTAATTAGTGAGTTGTTCTTTGGATAATAATGTAACTTGACCCTGTCATCATGTCAATGCAAAAAGAAAACTAACTGATGTTTATATATTTATATTAGTTAGATAAAAGGAGTATCAGTATTGTAAACTGGATTTTATTAGTGTACACCCTGCTTTTAAAATGATTTTCTACACAGGCAATAAAGATAGGATTATAAAAAAACCTGGTCTATAGTGTGTGATGAATAGACACCCAGCTTCTCACAGTCATTTTAAGGGGTAAATTTTAAACTCAGTTAAGTTGATGTATTTTCTTTTCTCTTTTCTTTTCTTTTCTTTTCTCTTCTCTTCTCTTCTCTTCTCTTCTCTTCTCTTCTCTTCTCTTCTCTTCTTTTTTTTTTTTTTTTTTTTTTTTTTTTTTTTTTTTTTTTTTTTTTTTTTTTTTTTTTTTTTTTTTTTTTTTTTTTTTTTTTTTTTTTTTTGGTTTTTTGAGACAGGGTTTTTCTGTGTAGCCCTGGCTGTCCTGGAACTCACTCTGTAGACCAGGCTGGCCTCGAACTCAGAAATCCGTCTGCCTCTGCCTCCCAAGTGCTAGGATTAAAGGCATGTGCCACCACTGACCGGCGTGTTTTATTTTCTTTACTCACCACATGTCATTTAGTAGAGGGAAGGTATTGATAAAATCCTTTACAAACTTTCCAGCACAGAACGAGAACTATGATCTTCACTGACTTATACAGCAAGGACGACAATACATACATGTAAGTAAGTCTAGGCCACTGAGTGTTGGCTAACTACCTGGTTTTTGTTTTGTTTTGTTTTGTTTTGTTTTGGGGGGGTGTTAAAGACTGCTCTGCTCACTAGATAATAAAGCAATCTATTGCCAAAAATCCAGCTTTGACATCACAGGGTAAACCAAGGCAGGCAGCCAATGGGGCTCAGTGCTGAGAGCCATTCACAGTGATTGGTCCAGCTACTTACAGGGCCTGCTGCCTCTGACAGCCAGAGGTTAGAGAAGAGATGGGCGGCTGGGGGCGGGGGGGATCAAACATTCACATACACACAGAACAGCAGAAGCAAAGACAAGCTCCAGCGATTTATTTCTTCTCTTCATCACCTTTTTTTAATAGTCCTTAAGACAAGGATTTTTTGTTTTAAATTAGGAAGAAAATTACCTCATAGCCACAAGTTACACATTTTCCAGAGAAATCACTAGAAAAACCTATTCTTCAAAAACAGATTCAATCGCTACACAAAAGAAATTTACGATAGGATTTAAACTATGTATTCCTTTTTTAATTAATTAATTTTACACAGCAGATTTTATTCCCTTCCCTCCCCTCACCATCCACTCTCCTAAGGCTCCACATCCCATCCCTCCTCCCCTCCTCCCCCCCCTCCCCCCATCTCCACATGGATGTCCTCACCACCCACTCCACCTGATCTCTAAACTCCCTAGGGCCTCCTGTCCCTTGAGGGTTAGGTACATCATCTCTGAAAGAACACAGACCCAATAGTCTGCTATATGTGTGTTGGTGGCCTCATTTCAGCTGGTGTATGCTGTTTGTTTGGTGGTCCAGTGTTTGAGAGATCTCAGGGGTCCAGATTAATTGAGTCTGCTGGTCCTCCTTCTCCTCAGCTTTTTTCAGCCTTCCCTAATTCATCAACAGGGGTCAGCTTCTTCTGTCCATTGGTTGGTTGCAAATAGTCAGTCTGCATTTGACTCTTTCAGCTGCTTGTTGGGTCTTCTGGAGTGCCGTCATGCTAGGTCCCTTTTTGTGAGCGTTCCATAGCCTCAGTAACAGTGTCAGACCTTGGGACCTCCCCTTGAGCTGGATCCCACTTAGGGTCTGTCGCCGTACTTTCTTTTCCTCAGGCTCCTCTTCATTTATAGCTCTGTAATTCTTTCAGACAGAAATAATTATGGGTCAGAAATGTGGCTATGGGGTAGTCTCCCTCTCCCTCATTTGATGTCCTGTCTTCCTGCTGGAAGTGGGCTCTATAAATTCCCTCTCCCTACTATCAGGCATTTCATCTAAGGTCTCCTCCTTTGAGTCCTGAGAGTCTCTCACCTTCCAGGTCTCTGGTACATTCTGGAGGGTCCTCTTTCTTAATACCTGAGTTGTATTCCATTGCGTAATTGAACCACTTTTTCTGAATCCATTCTTCTGTCATAGGACATGTAGGTTGTTTCCAGCTTCTGGCTATCACAAATAAGGTTGCTATGAATATAGAGGAACACGTGTCCCTGTGGCATGGTGGGGTATCTTTTATATATATTCCCAAGAGTGGTATAGCTGGGTCTTTAGGTAGATCTATTTCCTATTTTCTTATGTGAAACATATCTAACTAAACAATTCTCATCTATCTTTTCTTCCATAAGTTCACTGTGACCTCAAAGCAGTAATTTTTTTAGTCATTGGTTAACCAAGTTTAAGCAGAACAAGTCTATGGAAGCAAGTTTCTTCCTACGCTTGGTTAACAAAAATCTCTAGTTACTAAGGAGCAGGTCATTTATCTTATGTCTTATTTTTGAAGTTTTGTTTTCTGTTCTTATATTCATAATAGAATCATTTGCTCTGTATTATAACTTTATTATTTCTTGGTATACGTCAAAAACTGTTACTTCATCCCTGAGTCACAAGATGAAGAAACTCGGGCCCAACCTAGAGTGTATGCTTTCTGTGATCATCAATTTGTCCCAAGCTTATTCTTCCTTCCTCTACAATTACATGCCTGCAATACATGAATGCTCACTGTACTTCATTCTCTAATCCAATCAGCTTTTACAATTCTATCAGGAAGGAGCATGCTTTATTCCTGATTCTGACTTAAAACTTTCTATCAACTGGACTAATTTTCTAACTTTATATTTACTATCAATGACCCTAACTTCCCAAAATTATTTAAATAGAGGCAACTTCCTAAAACTACTTAAATCATGTCAGAAATTACAGAAAATCATTAATTCATCTGGGCAGCTTTATCTTAAGAACTTCCATCTTCATAATAATCTGCAAGAAACTTGCATGACAGAGTGGGTTACCACCCAGAAAGTAATTACACCAAGCAATAGGGCAGTGAGGGTCTCTCTACGTCCACTCACATCAAGCCAAACAAATGAAGAGTATGGCAATGACAAACAGGAGAAAGCACTTCAGCATATCAGTAGCAAGAAGCAATCCTGGGATGAAGTCTCTGGGGTCATGTCCACACCAGAGTTCACCCACTGCAGCTGAAGAGGACTGTGGGCTGTCACCAGGAAGCTCACTTGCCCACTCTAGCTCTTCCTGCATAACATCCACCAGTCGATGGTATGGTAATTCTAAAGAATTATACTTTTCTCATGTGTAAAACAATATTTAAAAGATGGTCGAAGACACAAGGCCCAAACATTGACTTAAGACAAGAGCATGCTAACTGTGACCATAGGAGTGGTTACTGGTTATAAATGAAATATTTGGCATATAGCATATTGTTAAAATGAAGCTATAAAAGTTTAGTTGTTAACATCAATTTTATTTTGAATCATGTATGTCCATGTGTGGCTATATAAATCTTTGTACAGATGTTCTAAAAGGCCAGACACATGCAATAGACTTCTGGCACCTTGGATTATAGGCAATTGAGAACCTCCCAATGTGAGTGCTAGACACTGGATTTGGAGCTTCAAGAACAATGTTTCTTTTAAACCTCTAAGGCATCTTTCTAGCATCAAAATCAATTTTAAGCATAGTTACTGTGATATTAAAGTGATACCTATATAAAATTATATTCAGTGTTACCTGTTCAAAATACTTATGTGAAGCCATTTCATCACTGAACTTTTCCATTTGTATTATGTTTAAGCCAATTTTTATTGTTTATAAATTTATCAGCATATGTATTTTTTTCTAACTATGTTTAAGTCATGAAGAGATATATATATATATATATATATATATATATATATATATATATATATATATATATATATATATATATGCCTACAGAGGTGAGAGCTACCAAGCTTGGCTTCTTGACTGCTTTTCAAAAGATTTTTTTCATTATTATAAATATCACGTTTTCACTAAATAACTTTCATTGGTTTTACTCTGAGCAGATTTAAAAGAATGTATTTAACAGAAGTTGAGATTATTGCAGAGAAGTTTCTAACACACAGGAATGGGTGAAAGTACTTTTCATGATGCATGCTTTTGTAGGGAACTTGTGGGTTTGCAGTATACATTCTAGAAGCCTATCCTTGTATATGGATAATTTTGTATCAGTGCTTACAGACTGAAAGAAAAAAAAAAACCAAAACCAACCATATCCTAGACTACAGGTGTAATGGGAGCACAAAAGTGACCAAATTCTAGAATTACGTTGGTCAGCAGGGAACGATTTCTCTAAGCCTTACTGGCGCTCTTTCATCTCAGAGGGCCTTGGTGTGTGGGGACCAATTTTCATTCTTTCTTTTTCTTTTTCTTTGTTTATTTTGTTAATAGTAAAAGTATAATTACCTCTCATGTATAGTGTGCATTTCATTCTTGTAATATTCTGGAAAAATTGGTTAGAAATGAAAAAAAAAAACTTTCTTATCCAGACACAGTGTTACTAATTTAATGTAAAAATATGCCTCATAACAAAAGAGTGCCATCACCTGTGATCTAGTCTTTCTTCTTTAAGCCAATAGAAATAATGTATAAGGGACACCCAAAAATCATTGAATAAGCATACTGTGGTGATTTGAGTAGCAACGGCCCCCACTCTTGTGTTTGAATGCTTGTCTCAGAGAGAGTGACACTTTTAGGAGGTATGGCCTTGTTGAAGTAGGTGTGTCCTTATTGAAGGAAGTGTGTCACTTTGTGGATAGGATTTGGAGACTCGGCCTCCTGCTGCCTGTGGATCAAGATGTAGAAATCTCAGCTCCTTTTCCAACACCATGTCTGCCTGCATACCTTCATGTTGGCTGCCATGATGATAATGGACTAAAACTCTGAAGCTGTAAGCCAGCCCCAATTAAATGCTTTCCTTTCTAAGAGTGGGAATGGCCATGGTGTCTTTTCATAGCAATAGAAACCCTAACTAAGACACAGATTCCTTACCTTTGGGAAAAAGGCATTTAAGCTCGGTTATTTGATATGCAGGAAACAAATGTACACAAGGCATGTGCTCCCCAAAATAACAAGGCAGAGTGCACAACTAGGTCTACAATTATATATAGATGAGAGACTGTGAAGAGAGAGGATATCTTACACATAAATCTAAACCTAAGACAACCTAATCCCACTCAGTAAGAAACACAGAAAAATATAGCCATAATTTTGTTCTGACTTTTTCTCAGGTTCCTGTTCCCTGTGAGCTCTATGGGAAAAAAACTCAGATGAACACATTGCAATATAGACGTCCAATTTACCAAGCAAAATTCAGCACTTTCAAGAGATGAGAATGGGTATGGCCCAAAAGAACCATAGAAGAGGAAAACAGTCATATTATGGCATTATGGGCATAGTCAATTGCCAAGTATAGTCGCTGTCTGTTGTAATTCCTCCTCCCCCTCCTCCCCCTCCTCCCCCTGCCCCTCCTCCCCTTTATCCTCCTCCTCCTCTTCCTCTTCCTCCTCCTCCTCTTCCTCTTCCTCCTCTTCCTCTTCCCCTTCTCTTCCTCCTCCTTCTTTTTATATATTTTCTTTATTTACATTTCAAATGTTATCCCTTTTCCTATTTTCCCCTCCAAAAACCCTCATCCTTTTCCCCCTCCCCCTGCTCACCCACACACCCACTCCTGCTTCCTGGCCCTGGCATTCCCCTATACTGGGGCATAGAACCTTTCTCAACTGTGTGTTTTTCTTTGGTCACTGTACTGGCTAGTTGTGTGTGTCAACTTGATACAGGCTGGAGTTATCACAAAGAAAGGAGCTTCAGTTGGGGAAATGCCTCCATGAGATCCCGCTGTAAGGCATTTTCTCAATTAGTGATCCAGGGGGGAGGTCCCCTTGTGGGTTTTGCCATCTCTGGGCTGGTAGTCTTGGTTCTATAAGAGAGCAGGCTGAGCAAGCTAGGCAAAGCAAGCCAGGGGAAGCAAGCCAGTAAAGAACATCCCTCTATGGCTTCTGCATCAGCTACTGCTTCCTGACCTGCTTGAGTTCCAGTCCTAACTTCCTTTGGTGATGAACAGCTGTATGGAAGTGTAAGCTGAATAAACCCTTTTCTCCCCAACTTGCTTCTTGGTCATGATGTTTGTGCAGGAATTGAAACCCTGACTAAGACAGTCACTAAACATCTGATTACACTGAGTATAAGCTGGCTTGGGTTGCTAGAAAGAAAGAAGTAAATTAACTGGAGCCTCTGTATACCTTTTCCTATGCTCATTTAGCTGCTTTACATGTGTGCAGGGCTCACAGAGGCCAGAAGAATGTATCAGATATCCCTGAACTGGAGTTACAGACCAGGAAGTGGGTAGTGAAATCCAAGCCTGAGTCCTCTGCAAGAGCAGTAGGAAACCATAACCAAGAGTCACCTCTCCAGCCCTAGCCTTCCACTTTACTTTCTCATAGCCACCATGGTTCTTGGTGACTGAGATATTAGCCAAAAATAACTAAAACATTTCTTATTCTTTGGAGTGCCTGCAATGCAAGCTGAATGAACCCAGGGAATCAAAGTCACCAACACCTTTTGAAATCTTTCCTACATATATAAAAGTCCTCTTTTTTTGCTTTGCCAAATTTTTATATTGAATTATGACCTAGAGTGAGCATGCTCAGTCATGTATATCTTAAAACTAACATGTGCAGGAATGTTCTGTCCCCAACATGCCACTGCCATGTGATTCTGTTCAGGTCTCCCATGGTTGGGGGGAAGCAGGCCAGCATTAGAACTGTGCTCTCCTGCCACACTTTATAGTGTTGTGTAGTTTTTGACTCTCCAATTGTGCAGGTTTGAATATGCTTGGCCAAGGGAGTGGCACTATTAGGAGGTGTAGCCTTATTGGAGCAGCTATGGTGTTTTTGGAGAAAGTGTATAACTTAAAGGTGGACTTTGAGACTCCTATGCCCAGCCTCCATCCAATGTAGAAGAGAGTCTCCCCCTGGCTGTCTTTGGATCAAGATGTAGAACTCTCAGCTCCTCCAACACAATATCTCTTACACAAAGCCATGCTTCCTGCCATGATGATACTGGACTCAACCTATGAAACTGTAAGTCAGTCCCAACTAACTATTGTGAGTTGTCTTAGTCATGGTCTTTCTTCACAGCAATGAAACCCTAAATCACCAGTTCTCAATTTGTGAAGCCATTGTATTTGTCTACAAGAATACATGATCAGGTAGAATTTACACTATTTCTTAAAGTTTACAAAACTGGGGGTTGTTTTTCTGCCCAGGTGATTGGCAAAATCTGCTCAGATTAACTCTTAAGAAAGAAGGCAATGGTGTCTTTGTTCTTCACCTGAAAGTGTCCATCCAGATATGATGGTAGAGGCAGTTTAGAAAGGCACACCTCTACCAAGGGCCAAATATAAGATTTAGATTCCATGATTTTGAGGCAATAATCAGAGTTACCTGGTTTCTGTTCCTTGTTTTAACAAGTTGCTGATTGTGAAAGAGGAAGCCATCCTCAGAGAAATTCAAGGTTGCTAATATAAAACTAGTTACCTAGCACCGACTCTGTTGTTTCTTTGTAATTAATTTTATTCCAGGCAGTTGGCTCACCCCTTCCTGGTTACTATTGTTTAGACATTATTGCCGGAGTCAGCACCCTTTTCTGTTTGTTTAGCTGTTTTAAGACATCTTCCTTATTTACCGCCTACATTACCAGTCTGGGTCTAGTTTGCTTTCGGCGCCAAATCCTACTTTTCTCCTCTTGCTGCTGCTTTCCATATCTTCTAAAGTGTTCCTTGTTCATAAATCAGATTTTATGCAGCTTCAACTCTGTAATTTATTTCTTACATTGGTTATTCTAAAATTTTTCACTGTAAAATACAACATGCTGCTTTTTAGATTCATTATTGATATTTTATTTGCATATCAATAGACAATATGCAAATCTTTTTTTCTTTTCTATCATTCATGAATTTTCATGGTCATTTTAAGAGTTGAGATTTTTTTCAAGCTCTGTTGTATTTTTCCCCATATTAAAATTACTGTAAAAATTTTCACTGGAAATTACAAATTATTTTCTCTTCCATTCAGGCAGCAGTGTTTTTCAACCTTCCTAATGCTGTGACCCTCGCATACAGTACCTCATGTTGTGGTGACCCTCAACCATACAATTATTTTTGTTGCTATGTAATAACTGTAATTTTGCTACTTTTATGAGCAATAATGCAAATATCTGTTTTCTGATGGTCTTAGGGGACCCCTGTGAAAGAGTTTAAAGGGGTAGTGACCGCCTATTCATAACCACTGCTGGTAGTGTTTGCAATTAACTCTTTCTCTACTAGGAACTATGTGGAGTGGTGACTATTTTCTGGTTTCAGTACTGAACTCAGTACTTTTATTTTATTTATTTTTTATTAGATATTTTCTTTATTTACATTTCAAATGTTATCCCCTTTCCTAGTTTCCCCTCTGAAAATCCCCTATCCCTTCCTCCTACCCCTGCTCACCAACACACCCACTCCTGCTTCCTGACCCTGGCATTCTCCTATACTGGGGCATAGAACCTGGAAAGAGGATTTGAGGTTTCAAAACCCAGGTCCATTCTCTTTCTCTGCTTGCTACCAGTGGATCAAGATGTTAACTTCTCAGTTCCTTCTCCAGTGCCAGGGCAATCATGACCTAAACCTCTAAAATTTTAAGCAGTGTCCCAACTAAATGCTTTCTTTCTTTTTTTTTTTTTTTTGATTTTTTATTAGATATTTTCTTAATTTACATTTCAAATGCTATCCCAAAAGTTCCCTCTACCCTCCCCCAGCCCTGCTCCTCTACCTATCCACTCCCACTTCTTGGCCCTGGCATTCCCCTGTATTGGGGCATATAAAGTTTGCAATACCAGGGGGCCTCTCTTCCCAATGATGGCTGACTAGGCCATCTTCTGCTACATATACAGCTAGAGACACAGGCTCTGGGGGTTCTGGTTAGCTGAATACAGTACTTTAAAAAAAATATTATTTATCACAATAACTTCACAGAAACTAATATCATTACACCTATTTTTTAGTTGACTAAACTGAAGATGAGATCCCTTAAGAAAATTTCACAGATTTGTCTTTGTTAGCAAGTGTGGGTTTTAATTTGAAACCCTTATCTTTTCACCTTAAACTCCATATTTTTAAATCATTCATAGGTTCACATTGTGATTCACTAAGTAGCTTAAAAGGCTCCCTTTTGCCGATGTACTGATATCACATAAAGAAAAAAGATATTTATTCTGTAAACTGACCACTTAAAGGCTTTATTGATATCAATGACAATATTAAGACTGAATATCAAGCCTAAATGAATGCAGGGGAGTGGGAGATTAAACTGAACAGTCCTCTAGGATTTGAGTGCACACCATGTCTATTCAGGAACAGTCTGTCTGTTATCCTGATATTTAAACATAAACTTGAGGAGTGGAGAAATCCGTAAATGTGTGAAGTCCTGAATAAAATGTGATTTGACATGAGCTGGTCTTGGCAAGGAGCCTCAGACCTATGGGAAACCAGCAAAAGTTTCCCCCTGGGATAAGGTTCAGAGGATGGCAGAGCCTTTCTATGGTCTGTGTGCAGATGTGGACAGTGTGTGCAGAAATAGTCCACTCTAGCTTTTTCCCTCTATAAAGTTAGAGCTTGAAGACTGTACAGCTTCAGAGACTGCTCCTACTGGCATGAACTAAACCTGTCTCCTTGACACAGCTTTATACCATAAATCCCACCTTGTTATCTATCTGTAAGTGGTAACCCTATCTTTTTGTTGAGCTATGTATAATAAACATGCTGAGCCTCTGAAGTGCTAAGCAGCTTGGCAGAAAGCCTAGTCTTCCCAATCGCAACTTCTCTATGTTTGTGTGTCCATGTGCTTCTCTTGTCTTCATTCCACTTGACCACACCAGTCAGGTCAAGTCTCGGGAATTGTGCAAGGACCAGACAGAGAAAGGTATAATTTGAGATGTTTTAAGAAATCCAGTTTCTTTAGTTCTTGGATCACCACACAGTCTATGTATAGATGCTTCTAGGAATTTGGAAAGAAGTGGTCGTCAGTGTAGTACATCCATGGTCAGCATTCTCTTCCAAATCCAGAGATGTCAATGTAGGGCAAGTGTTAAATTCATTCCTAAGCCAGCATCAAGTGTATATTAAAATTAAATTTTAATGCTATCATCTTGTTTTATAAAAAGTTTCATCAGTTTATCTGTTTATCCTTATTTAACCTTTTCTGATTATTTTAAGTCAATTTTAATGAGCAATTGAGAGATGTAATCTGGAGCAGGGACCCTGTGAACAGCTCAGCAAACACTCACACATATCCATTGATTCAAACATAATATTTGGACATCAGAGAAAACTTTGAAAACTGATCTTTTTTTTCACTCAACTATTGGTTAAAGAAGCTTCTAATCTCCTTCCTATTTTGTTGGTCCCTTTGCTTGCAGATAAAAACATTCAATTACTACAAACTAACAGTAACTGAAGCATTGAAATATATACAAATTATCTTATTCTGAATGTCCAAATGGGAAAGAGTCACCTATAAACATTTCCAGGAAATGAACAATTAAATATTGAAAAATTATATCAACTTCAATAATACAGGAAAGGAGAAGTTTCATTAACACTCCCAGGGATCCTGGCTAGGGTTAAGATGAACTCTACAAAGAACTATTAAGAGGAAAGCATTCTCAATTTATCTATTCAAAGTTTTAACATGCTGCACAAAGCTCTTCAAAGTGCAAAAATTACCCCATGAATGCTTTCTGATTTTAGCCTTAAGTGTGGTGAAGAATGCATCGCAGTCACAGGTCTGAATAAAAGGGTGTCATCTAATTCTTGGCTGTAAAGGGATTGGGCATGACGCTTTTCTGTTGTTTCTTCCTTCTATATACAAAATTCTGAAGGAGAATTCAACAGAAAGTCTTTTGTGCCCAGCTCTTATTCAAAAGCAGGGGGACTTAACTTACAGGAATGTTTCTAGCATTTTATATCTCTTTATTCAGGAAGTGAGTTCTAGAGTCTAACACACACCTTGGGGAAGAGTAATTCTAGTTTCTGTGACTTGTCATGGTGGAGAAAGGGGAGAAAAGAAGAAGAGTCAAATAAAGAGTGGAATGTCTTACTCCTGGGTCTCTTTTCTGCTGAACATCCTTCATGCCAATGCAGCCTGCTATTACTATAGTTTGTTGCCTTTAAAGAGTTACCCTGAATTTATAAGATACTGTTTAATTTAATTTGGAAAATTATTCACAGGTATCACCATCTGCTTTACCAAATGTTTAGAATTCAAAATTTTATTTCCATTCACTTATTATTCTCCCAACTCTCAAAACTGTATCTGCATTGCAAACATTATGAAGGCATAACAACTGTTTGATCTTAACCATCCTTGTGGTTGCTAATTTCCTAGCAGGTTGTTTAAACCTGCCAATGGCACATGATCCTCCAATCTACCCAAATTCCAATACACTTCCCTTACTGCACATTTTGGTTTTCTACTTTATATTTATGTCCAAGTTTTTCACAAAAATATCTTTGCTGTTTTCGCAACAGAAAACTTTCAAGGGTTCTGCGTGTGGGACTGACAGCCTCAGCCCAGGGTATTTTTGTCACTGTCCCGAGTTTCCCTTTCATCTCCCAATGTTCATTTGATTGTTCCACCATTACCAATTTTCTGTCCCGTTGGTGATTTTTCTCCCCAAAGCTGTAGCCAGCACTGGTGGCACATGTGTGTTTCGGAACTATAAAGAGTGAAGGAGAAGAATGACTGAATTGAGACTATATAGCAAAACATTTGGAAAAAAGAGTACCAAAAGAAGTATAAGAAAAAAAAAGCCTCCTTTTTTACATTCCTATTCTACAGTGGATAGGAATGGCACCAATCGATTCATGTGTTTGAATGCTTGGCCACTGGGAGTGGCACTACTAGGAGGTGTGAGCTTGTTCAAGTGGGTGTCACCTTGTTGGAGGAAGTATGTCACTGTCGGGGCAGGCTTTGAGATCTCCTATGCTCAAGCTACACCCAGTAAGGTAACATTCAGTGTCTCCTCCTCCCTTCAAATCAAGATGTAGAACTCTAGGCTCTTCCATCACCATGTCTGTTCGGTTGCTGCTATACTTTCCACCATAATGATAATGGACTAAACTTCTGAAACTGCAAGTTAGCCCCAATTAAATGTTCATCTTTATAAGAGTTGCCATGGTCACATTAACTCCTCATAGCAATAAAACCCAAACTAAGACACTCCTGCATCAAACTGTACCAGGAAATAAAAGTGGTAACTTTCCTCCACCTTTAAAATGTCTCATAACCAATGCAAAATGATTATAATCCCAGTTTTTACTCTTTCTATATGTGTACAACTGCATATTTGCTCTTTGTCACATTTTTACATACATACACACATATTATAACTTATTTATTCTAGATAATGTTAAAGTTATATTAGGGGATTATAATTTATTCATTTTTATTGAAAGAGTATTTGTTGCCACAATAAAGGTTTATAAAACTGTTAATAAGATTATTTTTCTTAGTTCTCTGATAGACTCATTAAACTCATTAGTATACTTCTAGGACTATGCTAATATATGTATTATATATCTATAATATCTGTCTGTCTGTCTGTCTGTCTGCCTCTCTCTCTCTCTCTCTCTCTCTCTCTCTCTCTCTCTCTCTGTGGCTGAAAACACTTGCTAAACACTTTTTAAGACCAAATCCAGACCCCAGCTCTCACCTAATAAGCCAAGAAAAATTGCATGCCTGAAACCTCAACTACAAGTGGACAGAGGCATGAGAATTGCTGAGGCTCACTGGTTTTTAGTCTTGCTCGGTAAATATAAACCTTATGTTCAGAGAAAGACCTGATCAAGAATCATATTTGAAGCAATCAATCAAGAAAGATTCTTGCTCCCGTAGGTGGAAAGAGTTGGAGGAGGACACCTGATCCATTCTTCTGGTCACAGTATGCATGCACAGGTGTACTTACTTCTCCACACCCACATACATGTGCATGCATTCACAGAAACACTAATTAATGTTTTAAAAAATAAATACAAATCATAATAAATAAAATATTATTTTATTCTAGTTAATCCCTACTTTGGAAAAAAAAATTGTTTTCTGTCATTAGCTTTGGTTTACTGGTAAGAGAAAAAGATATTTCATCACTGATCATGACATGGCCAGACCTCATGGACTGCTTTGTGCTGTGCTACCTGTCTCCTGCCATGCGGTAATGACAATTGAAGTGGAATGATAACTGATGTGAACGATGCCACCCGATTTCTCACTATTATGGGATACCTGTGTGGGAGTACTACAGGCAGGATGGACCTCCTAACCACTTCTACATTTGAAATTGGTCTCAAGCTAGGAAAGGATAGTGGTCCTCCACCCCTTTCATCTTCTTAGGAGTCACTGTGTCTTTATTCCCACTCCTCTTCTTATTTTGAAGGTATTTCAGTTTGTTTCAAAGAGAATTTATCAGAGGTTTATTAAAGGATATGTAGAAATAAGCTAAATAAAACATTTGTAATGTTATGGATTCATTTACACAGCAGCCAATATTTTCCAAAATTAAATCACTCACAAAAAAATATCCAGAAAAACAACTTGGAATAGTAGGCATTTGGAAGACTGGAAAGCAACTTCAGTTGTATTTGAATGAAAAAAAGGTAAAGTTGAATTTTCTATTTTATGTAGAGAAACTTAAGAGATGTTTTGCACGTACAGATATGTAATACCTTTATTTTCTTGTATTCTCCTTTTTAATGGTGACTCTGTGTAATACTGATTTTTTCAATAAAATATAAAGAAAATCCTACAAAATATACTATTTACTTTTCCTTTTAGAATTTACAATATCAAAATTTTCTTTGAATTGCTTTAATGAATATTAAATATATAACAATTATATATTTATAACAATTATATATTTGTTAACAATTATATATATTATAATTGTTAATGGTTTTAATGATTCCAAAGAATATAACTATGGTGATTTGAACGAGAATGGCCACCATAGGCTCATATATTTGAATGTCTGGTAGAACTATTTGGGAAGGATTAGAAGGTGTGCCCTTGATAGAGGTAGTGTGCCTCTGGGGATTGGATTTGAGGTTGCCAAAACATTGTAAGTATGCTTTCTGCTACCAGGCCTGGCTGCCTGCTGCTATGCTTCCTGCCATGTTGGTGATGAACTCCTGTCTCTCTGAAACTAAGTGTCAAATAAATCCTTCCTTCTGTGAGTTACCTTGGTTATAGTGTTTTATCACAGAATTAGAAAAGTTTTTTTATTGGATAGTTTATGTATTTCAAATGTTATCCCCTTTCCGTTTTCCCCCTCCTGAATGCCCCTTTCCCAACTCCCTCCCCCTGCTTCTATGAGGATGCTCCCTCTCCCACCCACCCACTCCCACCTCACTGCCCTGGCACTCCCCTAAACTGAGAAATCGAGCCTTCACAGAACCAAGGGCTTCTTCTTCCATTGATGCCAGACAATGCCATATGGCAATATAATTTACGTATGTGTTGATACATGAATATAAAAACATATGTAATGTTTTGACATAAGAATTCTTGTGTTCGGGGCTGGTGAGATGGCTCAGCGGGTAAGAGCACCCGACTGCTCTTCTGAAGGTGATAAGTTCAAATCCCAGCATCCACATGGTGGCTCACAACCATCCGCAACGAGATCTGGTGCCCTCTTCTGGAGTGTCTGAAGACAGCTACAGTATACTTACATATAATAAATAAAATAAATTAAAAAAAAAAAGAATTCTTGTGTTCACAAAAATATTTTTGGTATTTTTACTAGACATAGGAGTTACTTGGCTTTTATTTATTTAACTTATATGAAATTGTTGTGCCATTTGGAAAACAATATTTGAAAACCAATAATTTGGGTGTTGATATCTAATAATAGAGTAAATGGTCAATTAAATATAATTGACCCAGGCTGACAAATTACCAACGACATCTGAGAAAATGCTGTTACTGTGTTTCCAGTACTCAGAAAAATAGATCTGGTTTGAAGGTGGTAAAATTACTAGAGGACACAAATATAGTTTCTTAAGGTGAAACTATAATGTCTGAAATTAAAGAAATGCTTGAAGATAATAATAGTAATATTTTATTAAAATTTTTATTAAAATGATTGTAAAGATATTTCTATAGAAATAATCCAATATTATATATTACAATTTAGTATTATATGTTATAATGTCATGTGATATTATATATGATACATATAATAATATATGTATCTAATTGATCTAATATTGATCTAATATATTATAGTAATCCAACATTATATGATATTATTATATAACATACTATAATACATAATATTTATAATTTATAACATATTATATGATTATGATATAATATAATTTTTTTAGCAAACTGCAATTTGGACAGGCCTTCAGATGACTGTTGGGGTTGGTCTTATGTGCTGTGTCTTTAGATGGTGACTTCTGTGCCCCCAGATCAGGTTGCAGTTTGGACATGGGCACTATATTAAGCAATGTGGTCCCCAGTAATCTCAGGTTGGGTAATAAAAGCCTAGAACCTGTGACTGGTCAGAAATGGCTGGAGAAACAAAGAGCTAAAAGGTTTGGTTTCATGTGTGAAAGAAAGACTCACGATCACTGTTACCTTGAAGGACAAGAACTAGTTATGAACAAGAATTTATGTAACTTGTGGCTATATTTTAAAATAAAGTATGGTTTGAACTAAATGGAAGCTTCTTGCTTTCTGACTATCACTCATAGTGATGGAAGGTGCTATGGCTATGTATGCTGTTGGTGGAGTAAAGTTATTGATAATCTAGTCCAACTTTGAATTCTGTGTGGTATAATACTGATGGTGCAACTAATATATACCTAGAGATGCAATTGTGAGATGATTATATAGGATCTGAGGCCCTCTCTCTTTGAGACATTACATGACTAGTATTGTAACTCTAGTCAAAACTCATGGCTGTGGTGATCTTAAGCCTTAGGAGGCGTACTTGATACTGTTGTTTTATGATACAGGTAGGGTATTAAACTATTTTCTAAATATTTTGCTTATGCTCATAGACAAATGTTACTCTCAGCCTTGATCAGAGGAATCTTATTTTGCACAGAACAATGATGAACACAAAGACTAATGGTTCCACAAGATGCTGAGGATAAGCAATAGGTGAGTTCTGAGCCCTAACCAGGACATTTCTGCCACTTCCTCTAAGGCTTGGGGGATATTCAGAGTGGAGTGAAAAGAATCAAAGAGTAGATGATATGTAGAAAGGATGTGAATTACCATGTTATGGGCAGGACCCAGACATTACAGTCATGAACTTATCAGCTTTGGCTATCTGTACTTAGTCTATACAAGACTCAATTTGTGGCCAGTCCGTCATACATAGGGAAGTGGAATAAGAGGCCGTGTTTCTTTCTGGTGAGCTTTTTGCTATTGAGAATTTATTGAATCCTGAAGGAGGAGAAATCATTGCCTTCAGTTTTATATCAACTGACAGGCCCACTAGGCTCTGCCCTTGTCTTCATGTAGATGGCACTGCTTAAACACAATGCAATGCAAAACAACAACAACAACAACAACAACAACAAAACAAACAAACAAAAACCCTAAAACTTGAACTACTATTTACCACTTACCAATTTTAGGCAGATGTAAGGAGAGTCGGGACATAGGATCAGGTGAGGCAGCTTGTTTAGCATTTCCTCATCAAAGTATCAAGTTGCCATTTCCCTAAGATTCAGAATCGATCATTTTTAGAGTAAATCTGCTTTCAGAAAAAATGGGGGAGATTATATGTGCTATCATTTTTAAAGTTCTTTGAAATATTAACTTAAAAACTCAATAATCAAAATTCTTCATTCATTATATATAACGTTGCTGTACCCTGTGCTCTGCAAATCCTTGTAAAATTAAAATTCAGGCTATAATGGGCAATATATTTCATCCTTGTTAATGGAATAATGCTGAATATTTTAGTTTTCTACTATTTCTACATTGAAAACTTTTTAACATAATGGAGTTTATTTGCAGGGAGATTTCAGAATATTTCTTACTTCAAGTCTTAAGTACTCAAAGAAGATTAAATTTGCCAATTACAATTTTGACATTATATTTAATAAACTTAATATTCTAATTATGAAAAGGATTTAAAAAGACTTCTGACTGCTCAAAAAATCATAATTCCTAGATTGCTTATGCTATAACACATTTTTCTCTTTTCTTGATGACAATTTCTTTGCTTTTATTATTTTCTTCTTGAATATACAGATGATCCAAATGGTAATAAAATGATTGAGTGCACACCTTTGTGGGGTGCATTAGATCTTACAGGCCACTTGAGTCCATTTAGTAAATTGCTCCCCTCATGCACTAAGTGGGACTGCAGTAGTCTAAAATCCTTAATGCACTTAATAACTTGGCACTTGTAATTGCCAGTGATGGTGGTGCATTTGCTTTCAGATTTTAACAGTAATGATTAGAAAGGAAGAATTTGTGCCCAAAGAATTACATGGTTAGCCATTAGTATTATATAGGCCTTTTTTTTTCAACTTATAATAAACCTCTCTGACATCCACTGTTAAATAATGGCTATTTCAGAAGATACTGCCAAAGATTTTTGCTTCTTAAAATGCAAAGTTGATTCTTCCAAACAATGGGAGAAACCACATACATACTTTATTTCATGTCGAACTTTCTTTTAATGGGATTGCCATTTTAAAAACTTCACAGAATAGGAAAAGGATTTATAAAGCACTTGCAGAAATGAACATGTCCTCAGAAAGTTTCTGCTGCAAAAAATTGTCAAGGTTTGGAGAACTAATTATGTATTCCTTAAAACCAGGTGCAGTTTTAATACTATCAAGAAACTGGATGTTAAATTCTACTACATAAAGATGATAATACTGTGATTAACTTAATAAATACCTTGATAGGTTTAACAATGGTATTCATACATGTGTATATGTGAAAACCTTGGATCACACACATTAAATATATAGCACCTTTGCTTCCTAATTAGAACATAGTGTTGTGAGAAAATAGTCAAATAAATGGAATAACTGTCCTGATTGCTAATAGATTCCATGATCATAGTGATAATTGGCAGGCTCATGTTGCATCTCTCCATTGACTCTAGGGATATAATATTTTCAACTACCTACCTTCCAAAATTGAAGTAAGAATCACAATACAATTTTCTGTGTTGAGTTTTTGCTTATCAAAGGCAGACATGGATACCAAATAAGTACTTTTAATTAATAAATTTGACTTATGATTCATTAAGTCAACCATTGTGTCCTGTGTCAATCTTGCTAATGTACTGACTGATCACAGAGGGGAGATTCTTGGATAAGCTGCACTTTTCCAAAGTATTGGTAAGTATCACTGAGATGGGATTCACTCCCCACATCCCAACATTGAAAGTGCAAGAGAATTCAGCATATATTTTCAGACATCCTGATTTCCTGCTCTTCCGTTTTAATGTGTTAGCAAGAATATAGTGGCCTTGGTAATCCTATAGAGTGATTGATGCAAGATCTGGGTTTAAGTTGAGGCCTAGAATTACTTTGAAGTTCTTGCTGTCCTTAGAGGTACAAGGTGTCAGTGCAACTTATATAATCCTGAGTCAGCTATGCACCTTGAAATGCTGCTTTTGTGCTTATGTGTCAACTTCTTGCTATAGTCTGGAAAAAAAAAGTTTCTTCTAATTCAAGTAGAAACTAAAAATTCCTCTTTGCCCTACAGCTGTATCTTTTCTGGTTGTAACCACTAGTTTCTGAAGGTTGTTTTCAGCCATCTCAGTCTGGTTCTCCTTGGTTTTACTAAAGCAATCAGAATAAGTCACAAATATTTCATCTGACACTTTAAACCAGACGTGTGTTTGACCTACTGTTCTTCTGTAGTGAGTCTATGTGCATGGAGGACTCAGTGTTTGTGTATAGATATGGATCTCTGTGTATGTTATAGGTTTGTGTGTGTACCACATGTGTATATGCTATTGATGTACAGGTATCCATGGCATCAAATCCCTTGGAGCTGAAGTTACAGGAAGTTGTGGATTGAATAGTGTGGATGCCTGCAAATGAGTTCCAGACCTCTGCAAGAGCAGAATGAGTTCTTCACTGTGGAGCTGTCTGCAGCCCCTTGAATGTCTCATTTGGGAATACAGACTGAAAGAAAGACTAAAAAAAAAAAAGGAAGATTGTGTATATGGAAAAGTCAAATGAACTAAAATTATGAATTTTCTCATAGTTTATTTTCCCTTTATTCCCTTAGAGAGACACAACAAATTGGCAAATAGGAGAACTTAGGTTCCAATAGCGACACAGTCAACAACTGCTATGGAGAAGTAAGTGATGTGTAGTTAAGAGAAGATCTCACTCTGAGCCCAGCGGGAGCAGCTAGGGCCTGTCCTGCGCTTTACACACCCCAGGACTTTAAGATCGATCACATCGGGGTTACGCGTGAGTGCAGTGCAGAGGTGGTGTTGGGAGCAGTGGGTCAGCAGTTGCCCCCAGGGGCAGGATCCAAGAACTCATCCCCACCGGAGGCTGGGCCTCTCCCAGCCAGAGCACCCGCCACCCCGCCATCTTTCCTAGAGCCCAGTGGACGCAGCTAGGGCCTGTCCTGTGCTTCACACACCCCAGGACTTTAAGATCGATCACATCGGGGTTACGCGTGAGTGCAGTGCAGAGGTGGTGTTGGGAGCAGTGGGTCAGCAGTTGCCCCCAGGGGCAGGATCCGAGAACTCCGCAGCACCAGAGGCTGGGCCTCTCCCAGCCAGAGCACCCTCCACCCCACCATTTTCCTCTGAGCCCAGCAACTCCAGGACTTTAAGATCACATCAGGAGCTCAAGGCTCGGGCCTCAGGTGCTGTGCACTCTCTTAGGCTCCTCCTGGACCCTCCAAGCTATCTGAGGACTTCAAGTGAGCAGGGGGACAAAGCCTCTGTTCTAGCCCAGTCTCGTGGAACCTAAGACACCAGCTGCGAGATTGATAGTGGCCCAGGGCAGAATAGCCCCTCCCTTACGGTCTGGTCCAGCCAGCCCAGCACCAGCTCAGGTCTTGGGCCACAGGTGCTGTGCACTCTCCTAGGCTCTTTCAGGACTCCCCAAGCTATCTTGGGACCTGAGGTGAGCAGGGGAACACAGCCTCTGTTCCGGCCCAATCTCGTGGAACTTGAGACATCAGCCAGGAGATTGATAAAGGCCCAGGGCAGAACAGCGGGTCCTTTTTGGTCTGCACCAACGCCAGATATCCTCGGGCAGAGATGGCAGGAAGCAAGCGCAAGAACAGAAGCAACAGAATCCAAGGGTACTTGGCATCACCAGACTCAAACTCACCCACCACATCAAGTCCTAGATACAACAGCACACCAGAAAAGCAGGACATGGATATAAAATCACTGGTCATGATGAAGATGGAGGACTATAAGAAGGAAACACAGGAAAACACAGATAAACAACTAAAAGCATTTAAAGATGAAATACTTAGAGAGTTACAGGAAAACAATACCAAACAGGTGATGGAATGGAACAAAACCACCCAGGACCTAAAAATGGAAGTAGAAACAATTAAGAAAAACCAAAAGGAGATAACCCTGGAGAGAGAAACCATAGGAGAAAAATCAGGAACCACAGATATGAGCGTCAGTAACAGAATACAAGAGATAGAAGAGAGAATCTCAGGCATGGAAGATTCTATAGGGAGCATAGACAAGACAATCAAAGAAAATGCTAAATGCAAAAAGACCCTAACACAAAATATCCAGGAAATCCAGGACACAATGAGAAGACCAAACTTAAGGATAATAGGAGTAGATGAGAAGGAAGACTATCAAACTAAAGGGCCAGCAAATATCTTCAACAAAATAATAGAAGAAAA
>CACVCL010021397.1:0-62395 GCA_902729485.2 Mus minutoides
GTTGGAAATCCAACTGTACCCTGGTGGATGAGATTGACTGGAAAGTGTGTGTGTGTGTGTGTGTGTGTGTGTGTGTGTGTGTGTGTGTGTGTGTGTGTTGAGATACAGCATCATTTATCTTGTTGACCCAAACACTGATGCATAAATAGTTGATAACCACAATAAAATCTGATGCTCAGTATCAAAGTCAAAAGTAAGTACCTCTCCTCCATCTCCACATTTCATTTAAAACAACCAATTCATGACCTCCAAAGAAATCTGAATCTCAGGTATGTTAGGCATGCATTTGTTTTGTTTTGTTTTTCACTCTCTTTCTTCCTTTCCCCACCTATTGAGGTCCTTGCCACCATGAAATCACTAGAACTTTTTTCCTGTGTGCCTCCTTAGTTACCTATAAATCTTCTGGGACTTGTAAATTATTGATTTATTTTATTTGGCTTTTACTTACTTATTCAGTCTCAATGTAGCATACTCCCACCTTCACTGTATATAGCCCATTTTGCGTTTTATTGTCCAATTTATGTTTTATAGCTGTTCATAGTATTCTATTATAATGCCTTAATATCTGCAAAGTTGCTTACAATGTCTAATGTCTATAATTTACTTCATGCTTCCATCTCTCTGTATGTCTCAATTTCCCTCTGTGCATATCACAGTCTCTATTGCGTATCATCTATCTATTTATCTATATGTATATATGTGTCTATATAGAGAGTTCTAGCAGTGTAGATATATAGAAAAAAGATAAAGATATATATCTACATCTATATAGATAGATATAGACACATCTACCTCTCTATCTAATGATCAATCAATCAACCAATTGATTGATTGACCTTCAATATATGTCCTCTGACAACCACATGTACAAGCACTTCCCACTACAAACATACATATGCATTAACACACACACAAAATAAATAGATTTATGATAATATTTAAAGTATGAACTTGATGCTGATTATGTTTTGATGATTTATCATTTTCCAGATATATGACTCTAATAAGCTTAATTAAATTCTCTAAATTTTATTTTTTCATTTTATCTGAAAAGTAAAGAAATAAGAATATTTTTTTTACCAAATATATGTGGAAACAAACAGGAGAGGCATTTTGTAGATTACTTCAGATTCTTAAAATTTCAAATAAAATTTGAATGAGACGAGAGTTACTGAATATTTTGGTACTTATATGTTTTTTCCTTAATCTGTCACAATTATTATATGTTAAGTATTCTCATAATTAAACACATTACATTGATATATCTTCCCAGGTGTTTTATTATGCAAAATGATGAACCCACACATAATGATTAATTTATTCTTAATATAATTGTGATTTATTTTTGCCTTTTGGAATTCAATACAAATGACTATAGTTCAAATATATGAATACTAAGTATAAAAATAAAATGATTAAATAGTGAAAAAATCTGTTTCACTTCCAGACTTTAGGCCACACAGAGCATTTTTAAGCTAAGTGTACCTCTCAAATGTATGTCTAATAATTCTCCAATTTGAGAATTAAAATGTAGGCTGTAGCGTATACATAAGATATTATATTCACAATGTAATTTCATGAAAATAAGTTAAACTGTATATTTCCTAAGCACAATTAATATTATTAAATTTACATTAAAAACAAATGGAATGCAATATCAGTTGCTTCATCTTTGTGTAAGGGACACCACAGTAACAAAAATAAATCAAATTGTTTAAATAGTTTACACAAGTCTTACTAGTATAGTCACGTCTTCAGACATAACTAGTAGAATGACATTATGAAGACTATAGAATCCCTTTATAAAGAGAAACTATAAAATCAAGCTATCAAAGCAATAGCTTCATTGACTTGAGAATTGCAAAATGTAGTCTTTTCATGACAAAGTCAGTACGTTTCAATTGTAGAAATGAACAGATGTTATTTACTATTAAGATCATTCAGCCCTGTTCATTGTCACTCTATTCACAATATCTAGTAAATGGGAAAGAAAACCCTAAGTGTTCTTCAATAGATGAAGAGATCATGAAAATTTGGTATAAAAATGTTTTTTCAGCTATAAAAAAATGAAATCTTTAGGTTATAAAACAGAAAATATTATACCTAGGGTAATATTCTACTTTCAGAAAAACATACTTATTTGTGGATATGAGTTCTGAATATCTATATCTATATTTATCTCTATGTATTTATGTATCTATCTATCTATCTATCTATCATCTATCTATCATCTATCTATCTATCATCTATCTATATATCATCTATCTATCATCTATCTATCTATCTATCTATCTATCTATCTATCTATCTATCGATCATCTATCTATCATCTACTGGGTAAAGATAAAAAACTAGGAAAATAAAATGCAAAATAAAAAAAATTAATTAGATGTTACTAAGATAATTTTTAGAAAAAATTAGTTATTTTAATTGCACAAGAGAGGACTATCTAAATTAATCATATGTTCTTTTAAGACTGCAGATAATGAAGTGAAAAGAAACAGGAGAGTAGAACTTAAAGAAACTTGAATGAAATGGAAGGCAAAAAAGGAAATTACTTATAAAGGTAACATTTTTTGCAAGCTAAAAACTTGGAGGAGAATAGAAGGAAGGCGAACAGAAATAGAGAAACAGAATAGGAATTTGGATAAGAGGGAGCTAGGTGAAGGGAAGAGGGTGACTGGAGTTTTAAACTGATTATATGCATGTGCATATAAATAAGTCCAAATATATAAGCTTTGCTAAAAAAAAAAAAAAAAAAAAAAACTTTAAGAGGGCTTATGGTACACATCCATGTTAGTTGTATTAATAAGTAGTAGTCAAAGTTCAGTGAATTATACAATTCAGATGAGAAAAGAAATCTGGTATGTATTTATCACCATAATTGTGTTATTCATTGAATTTTATTAGAATAAGTGGCACATAAAAATCATTCTTGTGGACCAGGGTGGTAAGAGAATTCCATGATTCATAGGGAGGTTCCTTTGATGAAATGCCTGTCAGTAGGGAGAGGGAACTATTAGAGCCCATCTACAGCAAGAAGTGTGGGAGATCAAGTGAGGGATGGGGTTGACATACCACAGTCAAATCTCTGACCCATAATTGTTTCTGTCTAAAATAATTACAGGGATGGAAATGGAGAGGTGCCTGAGGAAAAGAAGGTCCAGCAACAGGCACAAAGTGGGATCCAGCTCAATGGGGGGTCCTAAGACCTAACACTATTAATGAGAATATGGGATACTCACAAAGAGAGATCTATCATGACTGCCCTTTGCAACAAGCAGCTGAAAGAGACATATGCAGTTATTTGCACCCAACCAATGGAGGCCGTTGACCCCTGTTGTTAAATTAGGGAAAACTTAAAAAAGCTGAGGAGGAGGGTTAATCTATATGAGAACCGTCACTCTTTTTTTTTTTTTTCAACTTTTATTAGATATTTTCTTCATTTACATTTCAAGTGTTATCCAGAAAGTTCCCTATACCCTCCCCCCCCACCCGCTCCCACATCTTGGCCCTTTTTTTCTTTTTTATTGGATATTTTCTTTATTTACATTTCAAATGTTATTAGCTTTCCCACTTTGCCTCCCACCAGGAAACACCCTATCACATCTTCCCTCACCCTGCTTCTATGAGGGTGTTCCTCTACCCACCCACCCACCCACTCCAACTTCCCCTCCCTTGATTACCTACACTGGGGCATCTATCGAGCCTTCATAGGACCAAGGACCTCTCCTCCCATTGATGCATGACAAGGCCATCCTCTGCTGCATATGCAGCTGGAGCCATGTGTACTCCTTTGTTGAATGTTTAATACCTGAGAACTCTGGTGTGTGTGTGTGGGGGGTCTTCTTTGTTGATATTGTTATTCTTCCTATAGGGTTGCAAACCCTTTCAACTCCTTCAGTTCTTTCTCTAACTCCTTTCTTGGGGACACTCTGATCAGTCCCATGGTTAGCTGCAAGCATCCATCTCTGTAATTGTGAGGCTATGGCATGGCCATTCAGGAGACAGCTATATCATGCTTCTTTTTCTTGGTATCCACAATAGTGTCTGGGTTTGGTAACCGTATATGGGATAAATCCCCTGGTGGGACAGTTTCTGTGTGTGATTTCCCTCATTCTCTGCTCTACACTTTATCTCCATATTTGCTTCTATGAGTATTTTGTTCTCTGTTTAAGAAGATTTGAAATACCCACAGTTTGGTCTTTCTTCTTGAGCTTCATTTGGTCTGTAAATTTTATCTTTGTTAGTTGGAGCTTTTGGGCTAATATGCAGTTATCAATGAGTGCATACCATGTGTGTTCTTTTTCAACTGGGTAACCACATTCAGCATGGTATTTTCTAGTTCTATACATTTGCTGAAGAACTTCATGAATGCATTATTTTTAATGGTTGAGTATACTCCATTGTGTAAATGTACCAGAGTTTCTGTATCCATTCCTCTATTGAGGGACATCTGGGATCTTTCCAGCTTCTGGCTACTATAAATAAGGCTTCTATGAACAGAGTGGAGAATATGTCCTTTTACATGTTGGAGCATCATCTGGGTATATGCCCAGGAGTGTTATAGCTGTGTCCTCAGGTAGTACTATGTACAATCTTCTGAGGAACTGCCAAACTGATTTCCAGAGTGGTTGTATCAACTTGCAATCCCACTGGCAATAGAGGAGTGTTCCCCTTTCTCCACATCCTTGCCAGCATGTGAATTTTAGCCATTCTGACTGGTATGAGGTAGAATCTTAGGGTTGATTTGATTTACATTTCCCTGATGACCAAGGATGCTGAATATTTCCTTAGGTATTTCTCGGCCATTAAATATTCCTTGGTTGAAAATTCTTGTTTAGCTCTGTACCCCATTTTTAAAAAGGTTATTTGATTCTCTGGAGTCTAACTTCTTGAGTTCTTTGTATATATTGGATATTAACCCTCTATTGGATGAAGGAATGGTAAAGATATTTTCCAAATCTTATGGTTGCCTTCTTGTCCTATTGACAGTGTCCTTTGCCTTACAGAAGCTTTGCCATTCTATGAAGTCTCATTCGTGGATTCTTGATCTTACAGGACAGGCCATTGGTGTTCTGTTCATGAACTTTTCCCCTGTGCCCATGTGTTCAAGTCTCTTCCCACTTCTGGTTTTATGTTAAGGTCAGTGATAAACCTGGACTTGAGCTCTTAAAAGAATATAAGAATGGGCCAATTTGCATTTTTCTGCATGTTGATCACCAGTTGAAGCAGCACCAACCCAGGCATCCATCCCATAATCAGCCACCAAACCCAGACACTATTGCATATGCCAGCAAGATTTTGCTGAAAGGACCCTGATATAACTATCTCAAGTGAGGCTATGCCAGTGCCTGACAAATACAGAAGGGGATGCTCATAGTCATCTATAGGATGGAACACAGGGCCCCCAATGGAGGAGCTGGAGAAATTACCCAAGGACCTGAAGGGGTCTAAAACCCTTTAGGTGGAACAACAATATGAACTAACCAGTATCCCCAGAGCTCGTGTCTCTAGCTGCATATGTAGCAGAAGATGGCCTAGTCAGCCATCAGTGGGAAGAAAGGCCCCTTGGTCTTACAAACTTTATATGCCCCAGTACAGGGGAATTCCAGGACCAAGATTGGGAGTGTGCCTGTAGGGGAGCAGGGAGGGGGGCGGGTATAGGGAACTTTCAGGATAGCATTTGAAATGCTAATTAAAAAAATATCTAAAAATAAAATACAGCACATCCATGAGACAGTAAAGGACAAAAAGGTGAATACAGCCATAACTATATAGAGTTTCTATATAGAGCATACAAAAGCTAGTGCTTTAAGGTTGTAAGGAAAGAAGTTTTCACTAAATGGGATGGGACAGCACAGGGATGTGAGGTGGTGGCGTTGCCCCATTTATCACAGCTAATGGTTGTTTAGAGGTAAAGAGCCAGGGAAGCTAAGTATCTTTCAATCTGTGGGAGAAAGAATTGCTTGTTTCCAAATGCCTTCTTGGTAGACATTAAGTTAGAGTCTGGAATAAGTCACATGCAAGTTTCTTTCTTTGGTTTGCTCCTATTAATGGCATATGATTGTCTTTTTATTATTATTATTATTATTATTATTATTATTATTATTATTATTATTATTTGGTTCTTGTCTGGTGATAAGTTTTGAATTTGTTTTTATATTTTACACAGTTTTAAGTTTTTCTTCATGTAGTCACATTAACTTTCAAGTACCACCATCATTACTATTAAAGACCACCAAGAAAAAGTTCACAGATCCTTTAGTTCAGCCGGTATGGTACTACAGGTCTATTTAATAGTTTTTATCCTTAACTAAATGATTTGTTGCTTGACTAAACTTATAAATAAAAGCATTTATGAAAGTGGAAAAAATACTGTCTTTTTTCCACTGGATGGTTTTAAATCTTTTGTAAAATATCAATTGACCATAGGTGTATGGGTTCATTTCTAGGTCTTCAATTCTATTCCATTGATCTTCCTGTCTGTCTGTGTACCAATACCATGCAGTCTTCGTCAATATTCCTCTGTAATACAGGATGAGGTCAGGGATGGTAATTTTCAAAGAAGTTCTTTTTTGTTGAGAATAGTTTTTGCTATTCTTTTTGTTGTTGTTCTTATTACTAATGAAATTGCAAATTGCTCTTTCTAACTCTATGAAGAAATGACTTAGAATTTTGATGGGTATTGCATTGACTCTGTAGATTGATTGCCGCAAGATGGCCATTTTTACTATATTAATCGCTTCAATCCATGAGCATGGGATATCTTTCCATTTTCTGAGATCTTCTTCGAATTCTTGCTTCAGACACTTGACGTTCTTGTCATACAAATCCTTCACCTGCTTAGCTAGATTCACACCATGGTATGTAATATTATCTGTAACTATTGTGAAGGGTGTTGTTTCCCTAATGTTATCATCCTCATAATCATCACCATAATCATCACCTTATTATTATTATTGTTATATATGTTATTTATTTACATTTCAAATGTTATCCTCTTTCTTAGTTTCCCCTCTAAAAATCCCCTATCCCCTCCTTCTTTCTCCTGCTTCCCAAACTCTCCCACTCCCATTCCTGCTCCTGGTATTCCCCTATACTGGGGCATAGAAACTTTACAGGACCTAGAGCCTCACCTCCCATTGATGGCAAACTAGGCCATCCTCTGCTACATATACAGATAGAGCCACAAGTTCCACCATGTGTTTTCTTTGATTGGTGGTTTTGTCCCAAGGAGCTCTGGGGGTATTGGTTAGTTCATATTGATGGTCCTCCCATGGGGCATCAAACCCCTTAGCTCCTTGAGTACATCCTCTAGCTCCTTCATTGGGGACCTTGTATTCCATCCAATGGATGATTGTGAGCATCCATTTCTGTATTTGCCCAGGCACTGGCAGAGCCACTCAGGAGACAGCTATATCAGGATCACTAGTGAGTAGAACACAACATCTGTTCCAACAGAAACAGGGATGCCTAGGGCTAGATGGCGCACAGACATAGGAACCCTTCTCGACCAGTGACTGGGGGTTCTTTCCATTAAATGAAGGCATGGGGCTACCTTGGGCCCGAACTCAGCTAGGAGGCCCACAGTCCCCAGAGGACTCTCCACACCCCAGTCACCATAGCAGGCCCAGGATCTTAGGACAACTGGTGAGAAAATAGTTTGTAAAAGTAATATTATATAACTTAAAAAAAGTTAACTCCATAATTTTAAAGTGAAAGTATTCTGAATGATAGTTGCAAATAATTTAAAACATAATACATATATGAGTGTGTGTGTATATGTATGTATGTATGTATGTATGTATATGTGTTTAATATCTATTTTAATAGTTCCTGTCTTCAAGCCCTGTCCTCATATGTCCCATTAGAACCAGGGGTGTCTGGGGCCAGCTGGAGGACAGACACAGGAACCCCTCCTATCCAGTGGCTCAGGTTCATTCCAATCAGCCCTGGTCTACCTTGGTTTCAAACTCAGCAGACAGACCCACTCTCCCCAAAGGAGATACCACTAACAGGCACTCTAACATGCCCAGGATCTTAGGATCCCAGGATCCCAGGAGCTTGGTCACAACAGGATCTCAGGGTCTCAGAGGAAGCTTGACTACAAAAAAATCTTAACACACCCAGAATCTCAGCTTCACAGAATACCAGAATCACAGGATCACAAAGAAAGCTGAACTCTGAGGAGTTCTGACTCACCTGGGATTACAGAAAGGACAGGTTCCAAATAGATATAGTGAGAGCAAGGAGCACTTGAGATAATCAGATGGTGGAGGCAAGCATAAAAACAGAAGCAACAGAAACCAAGGTTACTTGGCATCATCAGAACCAAACTCCCCCACCATAGGTGTCTTAGTCAGGGTTTCTATTCCTGCACAAATATCATGATCAAGAAGCTGTTGGGGAGGAAAGGGTCTATTCAGCTTACATTTCCACACTGATGTTATCACCAAAGGAAGTCAGGACTGGAACTAAAGCAGGCCAGAAAGCAGGAGCTGATGCAGAAGCCATGGAGGGATGTTCTTTACTGGCTTGCTCAGCCTGCTCTCTTATAGAAACCAAGACTGCCAGCCCAGAGATGGTCCCACCCACAAGGGGCCCTTGATCACTAATTGAGAAAATGCCTCACAGCTAGATCTCATGGAGGCATTTCCCCAACTGAAGCTCCTTTCTCTGTGATAACTCCAGCTGTGTCAAGTTGACACAAACCTAGCCAGTACAATTGACCCCTTGTCAACTTGACACACAAATACATCANCAGAGTTAGAAGCACTGCTATAATCCATTCTGTTATTGCATCAAACACTGATTCGATATCTCCAGACAAACAGTTTAACTTTGTTCAAACAATATCATTGCATAACGCCACAAAATAATATTGCTATTTTAAATTTAATTCCTCTCTGCATTTGACTCATTTTTGGTAGGGTACATGTCTTAGTCAGGGTTTCTATTCCCACACAAACATCATGACCAAGAAGCAACTTGGGGAGGAAAGGGTTTATTCGGCTTACACTTCCACATTGCTGTTCATCACCAAGGAAGTCAGAACTGGAACTCAAGCAGGCCAGAAAGCAGGAGCTGATGCAGAAGCCATGGAGGGATGTTCTTTACTGGCTTGCTTCCCCTGGCTTGCTCAGCCTGCTCTCTTATAGAAACCAAGACTGCCAGCCCAG
Source organism: Mus minutoides (assembly GCA_902729485.2). NCBI lineage: Eukaryota > Metazoa > Chordata > Mammalia > Rodentia > Muridae > Mus > Mus minutoides. Next base: position 9,183 of record CACVCL010021397.1, read on the forward strand.
AGATGGTCCCACCCACAAGGGGCCCTTGATCACTAATTGAGAAAATGCCTCACAGCTAGATCTCATGGAGGCATTTCCCCAACTGAAGCTACTTTCTCTGTGATAACTCCAGCTGTGTCAAGTTGACACAAACCTAGCCAGTACAATAGGCAAGTCTTGACACACCATCATACCAGAAAAGCAAGATATGGATCTAAAGTCACTTCTCATGATGATCATAGAGGACTATAAGAAAGACATAAATAACTCCCTTAAAGAAACACAGGAGGATACATACAAACAGGTGAAAGAATTGAACAAAACCATCCAGGATCTAAAAATGGAAGTAGAAACAATAAAGAAATCACAAAGGGGGAAAAAAACCCTCTGGAAATAGAAAACTAGGAAAGAAGTCAGGATCCATAGATGCAAGCATAACAAACCTAATACAAGAGACAGAAAAGAGAAGAAGGTACCATGGAAAACATTGACACAGCAATGTCATCCAGAAAATCAGGACACAATGAGAAGATCAAAACTAAGGATAATTGGTATAGACAAGAAGGAAGACTTCCAACTTAAAGGGCCAGTAATTATCCTCAATAAAATTATAGAAGAAAATTTACCCAACCTAAAGAAATCGAAGCCCATGAACTTACAAGAAGCCTATAGAACTCCAAATCATTCAAATTCCACATATCACATAATAATCAAAACACAAAATACACAAAACAAATAAAGAATATTAAAAGGAAAGGGGCTCCAGTGAAGGAGCTAGAGAAAGTACCCAAAGAGCTGAATGGATTTGCAGTCCCCTAGGAAGAACAACAGAAACTAACCAGTAACCCCAGAGCTCCCTGGGACTAAACCACCAATCAAAGGAAACACAGGGAGGGACTCATGGCTCTAGCTGCATATGTAGCAGAGGATGGCCTAGTTTGTCATCAATGGGGGTTGAGGCTCTTGGTCCTGTGAAGGTTCTATGCCCCAGTATAAGGGACTGCCAGGGCCAGGAAGTGGGAGTGGGTGGGAGCATGGCCAGGAGGGAGAAGATAGGGGAATTTCAGAGGGGAAACTAGGAAAGGGGATAACATTTGAAATGTAAATAAAGAAAATATCTAATTAAAGAAAAGAACATGGCAAAATCAAATAACTTATCCTAAAATTAGAAATATACCAAGAATCCAAACAACCAAGATCCCCACATCAAAAGCTCTTGGTCAAGAAAATTGTGTAGAGTAAGAAGCTGTATATTTTGAGTTCAAACTCAAAATGATAAACTCTACTTTGTTCACTTGAGAGACTGATGAGAGCTAATAGAAAGAAGTGGATAACCTTGAGTTTTAAGTCGTGTACTGATAATTGAAAAGCTTAAGGTTTCTTGCGCCTAATTTTCTGCTCCTTAAGATAGTAACATCACAAATATAGAAAAAAAAAAAAACCTTTTGTCTTTTTATTATAAACCTTCTACACATCAAACAAATATTCAGTGACAAAACTACAGTTTTACTTCTCCCCCAACAACAATTAGAGTGAGTGGACTTCTAGTCAGATGTGGGTAGAAAAAGACAGACATATACTGTGTTCCTAAACAACAACAACAAAAAATGAAAAACAAAACCAGATCAAAATATGGTGTCCACGGACTGCTCCACTTAAATTGCAGTCATCAGAAAGTACAGGAGCACCATCTTCTGTGCTCTCAATTTGCATTCATCGTGAAGATAACTTCTCAGGTTAGGCTGCACTAAATCACCATTCTTAAGAGTCTGAAGATTCCCCTGATGTGTGCTGTCACTTCATGGCTAGGTCATACACTTGTAGATTCTAAAAGCATACGTGATAGACAAGGTACTTCCAAGCAACCCTTTCACTTCTGTCCTTTCCATGTTCCTATATTCTGGCCCATATTTGAAAGTACTATAGCATTTCTCTGTTCCTTCCTCATTTACTGTAGTAAACATTGACTCTAAGACAGAATTCTGTTGTATATTTTTTGTCCTCTGCTTCTTAGAATATCCTGTCATTGAAGAAGAAAGTCATGATACATAGAATTATTAAGAGACATTGTTTTTATAATAAATAAAACACCAATTGACAAAATAGACCTATAATTAAACACACAAAGGAAACAAAAGCAACTTTACTGGGCTAAAAGAAGCACTCTCCCAGATGGTTACATGAAGTTTCAGAAAGGTCTGTAGCTCAAAACATTAAAATATATGAGGAAAAATAGTTTTACCTATAGGATATCTCATAGGATTTAAAATACAAGATAGGAAAAGAACAAAACATAATGCAGGGTGTGTGTTGTTAGAGTTCTTTTATAACCAGGTGTTAATTAAGGGAGGAGAATGCTTCAGCACACCTAGGACTTACAAATGCACTGAGGATTTACTCCATGAAAGGCGAGGAGATTTAAATTTTTCAGGAATTAATTTAAGTTCTTGTTATTTTGATGGAGTGGGAGTTAAACCTGAAATTAGTCTCAAGTAGTTTGACTTCATCACACAAGACCTTCATAATACAGGCCTTCTCTGATACCCAGTCGAGGAAAAGGAAAAGAACTAGGGAAAATTAGAAGGGGTAGGTAATGGCAAGGAAAGGGGAAATGGTGAAATGGCCTCATACCCAAGACTTGCAAGTATAGAGGATTGGAATAACTTCACCCAACAACCACAAAACCAACTAACAAATGAGAAAGTCTTGACCTCTGTCCCACATTTTAAAGATATGAATTCTGGCAGCAGCCAGTAATCCTGGAGAAAGAACTAAGATAACAAATGGAACAGAGACTATCTTGCATTCAAGGCACAGACATTGTGAGAAAATGCACTGTTTCAAAGTGCCACTGTTTTAACAACTTGTTACATACACCACAGTTTCTATAGCTCTGGTAGCAGTCTGTTTAAATTTGTTAGACTTTAATTTGATACATGAGGGCCTCGAAGGGACAAAAAAGAATGTTTTATGATACTAAATGAATGCACTGAGACATAATAGTCTAACAATGCAATAAAATATTCTAAAATTAATATAAATAAAAGTTTAAAAATAACACAGGAATGAGATAACTTTTTGTCTAATGCAAGATCTTGTTATACATTTGCTTGAGCTAACATGCATGCTTCCAAGCTTAAGATAGTGTTTGAACAATAATAATGTGACTTTATAGGTTTTGAAAAAAGCAGTGAATTCTAATAAAAAAGAACATGAAGGAAGGAATAAAAGTGAATTTAGAAAACAGTGAATTCAGAAAGCAGAATGGATCAAAATTGCCTTAGGAATCAAATATCTATAAAAATCATCTCCTTTAACATAGACTCAAAATGTCAAATGGATAAACTTAGGTCTTTGATTTTGTGAACATGTTTTTTTTATGATTAAAATATCAGATCTATTTGGTTTGGTTTGGTTTGGTTAGGAAAGCTAAAGCAATTTTATTAGATTTTACCCAGTACTATATTTGTTTCAACGGATAACAAGTATCTAATAAAAGAATAGTAACCATTAGATAATAACAGTGAATAAGGGTCTGGAGAGATGGATCAGTGGTAAAGAGTACTTACTGCTCTTCTAGAGGTCCTCAGTTCAATTGCCAGAAACCACATAGTGGCTCACAACCATCTGTAATGGGATCTGATGCCCTCTTCTGGTGTGTCTGAAGACAGCTACAGAATACTCATATACATAAAATAAATCTTTAAAAAATAATACTGAATAAAAATAGGAAAATTATTACATCTATTTTATGCAGATACATTTTTATTCCTACAGGGTATTTTTTAGTTTTGTAATTTATTTTATGATAAATCAATGTGCAGCTTTAAGTATGGATGGATTAATTTATTTCAGAAATTTAGAAGTCAACTAGTCCACATCAAAATGTATATTACATGAGTTGCCTTGTTACCAGGTATAACCATCTCCTAGTTATATGGACATCTTGCTTTTCTGTATCTTTCTAAACATTTAATTTATGCTTGATTTATGTTTGCAATGAACATAAAAACTGATGTGAGTATTCTTCAAAATTGACTCTCATTGTCATAAGTAATACATATCACGAAAATGTGGTTTTCTTATATAAATATTTGGGGCTTTTGAAATGTAAAGACCCATGTGGAGCTTCTGGAGCGGGGTGCCTAAAGATCCTTCCTTAAATGTCAAACAGTTAAATCTTAGACAAGAGTTATATTCTAAGTCCTTAATATAAAGAAAAAGAGAAAATCTGAAGAACTTTTGTATTAACTAGAAGTAGTATTTCATATGCAATAATGTTTAAGCAACCAAAATTGGAGTTGGATTATTAGGTTTACTCAATATGTTTTTTAATTATAAATACTAAATTTGAAATCCTTGTATATCTCCTTTACTTTATTCTGAAATTTTCATAATTTTATTCTTGCAAATGATAATGTTGTGAATATATAAAGTTCATCTATATCACACCTAAAATTATAAATGATGTAGTAGGTATTAATGACATTTGTTCAGGTGGTGCATTATTAAAGTTTAGAGATGAAAAAAAAAACAGTAATAAATTTGAAATGCCTAAAATACAATACAAAGTGATATGGACTTTAAGCAGAAGGAACAGACATCCACTTATGCAGATGAAAGACATTATTCACAAAATAAAACCATGAAAAATGAAGAAAATAAGATGACAGGCTTGAAGTAGCAGAAGACAGTAATAAGAAAATGCCTGTGGAGTAATATGGGAGGAGCACACAGTGTGCAATAAATTGCTTGGATACAAAGTGCTCATAATAGTAAATATTAACTGAAGGAATAAAGCAATGAACAACTACATTTCTGAATGGTTGCATTAAATTGGAATTTTTTTAACTGTTCAATATTTAATTAATTCATCATTAAATATTTTGGAGACATGGCAAATAGCTGGTGCTTCTTCTATAAGCACAAAATCAAAGTATCTATCTGGCCTGTGTTAAATGAATGAATACTACAAGAATTAATCTGGATTTTGGGGAATAAAAAGATAGAGAGTACAAAGACACAGTGAGAAACCTGGGGTAGAATAAGGAACAGTGCAGATAGTGTGCCTACACACTGAAGAATTGATAGGGGCTTCAAAAAGGTGTAATTTAAGACGTGTGAATCCACTGCAACATAAGGACCCCCTATGGGGATTTTTCAGGTTCTAGAACTGCTTTAAGTGCTATGCCTGTTATATCCCAATGATTTTCCACAAATATGCAGTAAGATACTCTTTCTATTACTATTTTCAAGATAATCTTCCTGTGACATAAAACATTCACAGAGGACACTCCAAGGAGTTTGATTTTAAACATGTGAATTCAAACTGAATAAATTCAAGAGACCAGATTCCTAAGCAGTGCTGCCAAAGAGTCAAAAGGCCTGAGTATAGTGTCTAGTAGGGAAAGCACACCCACATGTAAATATATGCCCCCCCACATACATTCATCTATACATTTTCATATAGGCATACACATGGATTTACAAATTCACAAGCATGATGTAAAATTTGAATGTAGACATATGGGGTAATTATAATGTAATTAATGGTGCTGAGTATGTTTTATGACATTTAAAATATCTATTATTATAAGAAGTAATAGGGAATAAAGAAAATAGGAAGTTGTGCTGAGCAGCTTTTATCAAGAAGAGTTACTACGTACTCAGAACTCTCAGCATTGAGTATGTATCAGGGAATGCTTTATGAATAATAATCATGGGTAAACTACAAATAGGTGCCTAAAGCAAATAGAAGGTTTGTATCATTTACACAGACATTCAAATTATATAAATCATTTTATGATGAAGTAATGAAGAAAAGCTTTCTAAAGAGCTAGTATAAAATAATACTGAATGTTTTCTTAAGTACCTTTCCCATCTATGGTCCATTCCATACAAAGTGCATCTAAGGAGATGTGTAAGTCAAGTATGTCATTTTTTCATCTATCCCCCTCTGTTAATGATATCACATTTTTTATTTAAAGTTGCTTGAGCCAACATTTAGTACAAAAATGTTGTTGTATATTTTATATTGTTCAATAATTTAGCCTATTTTATAGGGTCATTAATTTAAAATGATTTGTCAGATAAAAATTTATGTTTCAATTATCTCAACTTTAAAATGATACATAGACTTAAAGGAAAAGAACGAAAAAGCAATCCCTGACATTCAGAAACTGCCAAGGTGAGATGGTGTTATTTTCTATTAGACATAACTTTCAAAAATCTAAGTATCTGAAAAGGTTACTCTGAGCTTGTGATATAATGAGATCAAGCACAGCTACTTTTTAACTTTTCTCTAAGCAGAAATGGAAGCACATTTCTCTGGGTACTTAGAAGGTCTGGAGCCTGGACCTTCCAGCCCAGATGGCTGATTGCTGGGTTGCCACTAGTTTCTTGTAATTTCATGGTTAACTGCTACTGAGGAGTTTCATGTGTCTTCACATTAATGTGATGAAGATTCAATCCACTGTTTGACAGGAGATAATGTTCTATTAGATCCTGCAGACATTTTACAGTGCCAATGAATTATCCTATATGAGCAGCACTAAGACACTGGGAATCTAAAAGGAATAAAATTCTTGACCCCTTACCATCTGAAAAGCTCCTCACTAGTGACAGAATGGAAAAAAATTATCTCGCGAGACTGCTGAGATTCTGACAAGAAAGTGCTGTTATTGTTCCTATTTTTGATAGTTGCATTTTATTTCAATAAATTTGTATGGTTCACTTTTATTTTTTAATTCAGGGATCGAACTGTGTAACCTGTGTTGTATTAGTAGTAGATGTAGTAAGTTAAGTGATATGGATTCATTCATCCTCACCATTAACTCAGAATATGAATCCTTACTAATTTGGGACAGATAAACCACCAATTATACATTCTTTCATCTGTTCACTAAAGATTTAAAGGTTAAGCTAAACAATCTTCACTAGAAATTTAAAGGAAGGAAGCCATCTTAAGACATTTAAGCTTGCATACTGATATATCACATTATCATAGCAATTAAACATATTAAAACATTTTAGATTAATATATTGAATTTCCTACTGGAGTTGCAAGTTAATGTTTGACCAAATAAGGGACATCGATGATTGGGGCACTAAAGTTGTATTAGATTTACTAAATTCTTGCATGTTTTGTAAAGAAGTCTAAAATGACGGTGGGTTGTGTTTGGATCCTAAATTCCTTCTGTGTAAGTTTAAGTGGAATGACTCAATAAGTCCTGGGCATTTGTATGTGTAGCCTGCCATTGCTGGCTGCTATTGGAAGCATTACTGCATAAGGTTTTGCTGGAAGATGTACATTACTCAGGGAAAGAGTTTGGGCTCAAAAGACTTGGCTATTTTGAGTTATCTTCATCTACTTCATGTTTGGGGATGAGATGTGAGCTCTCAACTATGTTCCACCTCCATTCCTGCCTAATGTGGACTTGTTCCTTTCTGTGAGGGTGATGGACCATGAATGCCAAATGAAACCCTTCTTCTATAATTTGCTTTAGTTCGTGGTGTCTTTTTTTTTTTTTTTTCACTGCAACAGAAAAATAACTAGCACACTTCCCAAAGGCCCACATGCTCAATGCTTAAGGACAGCATGGGTGCTTTTGAGAGATGTGTAATGGTCAGGAAGTCATACCCTGTGGACGGGAAGAGCCCTTGTCCCTGTTTTCTGGATAAATCAAAAAGGACCTCTCTCATATTTTTGCTTCCAAGTGACCAAGAGGTGAAAATTCCTTTAGAGTAAGGCACATGAACTTTGGCATATATTTTGCAGCCCCAAGAAAAAAAGTGATGGAGTGAAGCATCTATCAATAAGCCTCCTGAAATAGCAAGTTAATTTTTTTTCTCTTATACAGGATTGTTGCAGGAAATATTACAAAAGAATCCACACTATTGCCAGCACTGTGCCAGTGGGCTAGCTGGCCAGGCACTGGTGGGCAGTAGCCTGCCTGTTCTCATCTTGTGGAGATTCTCTGACTCAGTGCTCAGAACTCTCTCCACTCAGCTCACTGTTTTCCATGGTGGGTTGCTACCATGACAACCCCATGCTTCAAAATTTTTATGGTCTTTTGTGGTGCACTTATGGCAAATTCATGCTATGCCATCTTACCTTCCTCTATAGAATGCAGTCAAGCTGCTGCGTGAAGGAAAACACCTCACAAATTTAGTTCAGAAATGATGGTAACTCAATTTCTGGGCGCACCAACTAGAATCTTAATCATGTAAGGTAAGCCATATGAAATCTAAATCTTCTGAACCATGGTGAACACATTAGTAGCTACATCTTGTCCTCTCCCTCTCTTGTCCAAAAGCTCCTATCTCTCTCTTGCCTCCTCTCTTCCCTTAATCAACCTGGAAGTCCGGCCTACTAGCCCAGTGATTGGTTACTTTATTCATTCACAAAAAGTCACCTGAGTATGTGAGTACCTCATTCCAGACAACCCCTCCCCACCCCTGGGAAAGCAGAATTAACACCAAAATACAACAGCATTAGGGCCATCCACAACAAAGAATGACCATTTTGTCAGAGAGGACAAATAAAACAGCTTGAGAATTTTCACATTTCCTGAGGAGGGGAGATATACTTCAATTGTTCATTGAGTTAAAGGACTTTAGCTCTGAGAATGTAAAATTTCTACAGTTTATGTGAGTTACAAAGCTAATGATTACACATATAATAACTAACCACTTCTTGTGCCTAGAGTTCTCTGCCCACCATGGTCACCCTCCAGTCTGAGAAAGTCTGCATATTATAATATATTAATATATTTATTATTTGTAAACTTTTCTTGTTAGAGATTTAGTTTGGTTTTAGTTATTGTATTTTGGTTACTTTTAATGAATACTGCTTTTATTTGTTAATTACATTTTATTATGCTCCCTATAGAAAAAATTCTTGGAAAATGAGTTGGTGTCTCAAAAGTTCCCACCAGCATTTTAAGGTTATTATTCTGAACTGTCAATTTATGCTAGGTTAAATGTACCACCTTAGTAGTCATTCTCAGCTGATTTTAATATGCAAAGTAACATTAGTTATTATCTTGTAATGTTAATAATTCATGTGAATGCATTTTAGAATTTTATTATAGAAAAATTTTATTATAAAGACGGATAGTTTCATTTGTCAAACATTTAAACATACATTACTATCTCAATAGGTAAAACATATAATAGGGTACATGACTACGGACACTGCTATTTTATCAGACCATTTTCTTGAAATTAATTTTTCTCCATTCAATTGAATAGTCTCTGCTCACTATCCAGCTATATTATTTTGTCCATGAATATCCTACTTCTTATACGTTATAACAAGTATAGTTTAATTTTCACTTAAATTACAGTGAGCCTGATGATGAGTATCTATCAACAAAGTAAATTTATCTCTAAGAAAATGGCTCACAAACTCTAAAGAATGTGTACTAGTTTCAGATGCTTTCCACAACGGTAAAATTCACTGTTAAGTAACTCAACAACTTGCCCTGAAATACTAATCTATCTGAAAATAAGCCATTTCCACTATAGCTTTCAAATTATGATCATTGAGATTAGTTATTTTCATCTAATTACATGTGAATACAGGAAGAGAGATCATTTACTTCTGAGTTATTTGTATATTGGGACCCTGATATAGCTGTCTCCTATGAGGCTGTGACAGTGCCTGGCAAATACAGAAGTGGATGCTCACAGTCATCTATATAATGGAACACAGGGCCCACGATGGAGAAGCTAGAGATAGAACCCCAGTAGCTGAAGGGGTCTGCAACCCTACAAGAGAAACAACAATATGAACTAACCAGAACCCCCTGAGCTCCTGTTTCTAGCTGCATATGTAGCAAAAGATGGCCTAGTCAGCCATCATTGGGAAGAGAGGCCCCTTGGTATTGCAATCTTTATATGCCTCAATACAGGGGAATGCCAGGACCAAGAAGTGGGAGTGGGTGGGCAGGGGAGCAGGGCAGAGGGTGGGAGAGGGAACTTTCAGGATAGCATTTGAAATGTAAATTATGAAAATATTCTATTAAAAAATGGAAAGAAAGTCGGGAGTGGTGGCGCACGCCTTTATTCCCAGCACTCAGGAGGCAGAGGCAGGGTGATTTCTGAGTTCGAGGCCAGCCTGGTCTACAAAGTGAGTTCCAGGACAGCCAGGACTACACAAAGAAACCCTGTCTCGAAAAAAGCAAAAAGCAAAAAGCAAAAAAAAAAAAAAAAAAAAAAAAAAAAAAAAAAAAAAAAAAAAAAAAAAAAAAAAAAAAAAAAAAAAAAAAAAAAAAAAAAAAAAAANAAAAAAGAAAAAAGAAAAAGTATATTGTTAACAAATTTATAATTCAATCTTTAAGTATTTGCTTAGATATGATAATTTAACATATTATCAGAATCAAAATATTAAATTTACATAGCGATTGCTTCTTTTAAAACCTAATATAAGACTGGGGCAGTGCAATTTTGATTGCTTTCTTGATGTTTGTCCCTAGATTTTAACCTCAGGACCAAAAACAGGGTAGAAAAAGAACCACAATAGAAAATAAAGCAAGCAGACTCTGAAATTCCACTTGTCATTCTATTTCATTTCTCATTTATATTTTTCAGACAATAAATTTCAATCAAATATGATTCTGATATTAGTAAAGTCTTCCTAGTTCATCTCCAGGTGGCTTAAAACACTTGTAGTATGAAATCGGTGCTTTTTAATTGTACTCATTTCTGCTTATTGGTTTTACTATCAGTTGGAACTTTCAGCTGCCAATCACAGGATTTTTTTGATTTTTTATTTTTTCCCTATGAATGCCATTACTAGCTTATCATTGTTTTCTTCCTCATGAATAAATTTCACTGAACAGGAACCTTTGTTTCACCATTAATATCCTTGCAATGCCATTTGCCTATTTCTCACTAAATAATGGAGCATTCCACTGACCATTTGAAATGAGTTTGGACCTGCAGGCCACTTCCTTAAGTCACAGACTTTGTCTGTCACAGGTTCTATTACCTTCTAGATTATTTATTGGCTAATATTATGACCTTTTTCTGCTCAGTAAATTTAAATAATTCATTTATGTCTGCTACATGGATTTTTTAGCGTAAATATATCTATCTTTCTGAACAATGAATGGACACTCTTATTTTGAGGACTGCAATATATTTCTATGAGTAGTATCCCTTTCCCAGTCATTATCCTAACCTTGTTATTTTAGGTACATTAGTGATTTGTTCCAAGGCCACTTCTATTTGGCCTCTTGCAACAATGAGACAGGAGGCTGGGCCATTGAAAAGTCTTTATGTGAATGTTGCATGGCTGGAAAATTTCATCTGTACACAAGGTAAATGAAGGTAAAATGAAAACATAGGGCCTGTCTCTTATTTTCACTGAGTTTAACCACAAACAAACAAGCAAACAACCAATAAAAGAAAGGAAGAAAGAAAGTAAATGAAGAAACAATCATTAAAAGGAATATGAAGGGAAACAAGCTATCTCAATAGTTATTCAAAATGAAGTGAACAAGAGAATTGTATTTGTTGGCCTTACAGAAAAAATACTGTTGATTTAAAAGAGAATAGACAAAAAGGATAATATATGTAAAGCAGAAAAAATAATTTTACCAGGGAGAAAATCACTAGGCTCCAAAGAGCTTTCGAAGACTTTCCAAGAAGTACAGAGAGCACCTGAAGGGCAGCAGATGATAATGACCTTGAGCCACAGTGGCAGAGAATTCTCTAGAATTTTAAGTTACAACGTTTGACAGAAGGGTTATATTGATGCAGCTTAAGATGGTTTTTATTCTGAAATAGAGGAAAGTATTTTTTCAGGCGCAGCAGGAAAGAGGCTGCATCTGTCACTCTCTTTGATTCATCTACACAGGCCCAGGAAGGAGACCGGAGGGAGCAGCACCTGTGTTTCTTACAATGCTGTAAAATATCTCCCTGTTCCATCAACACCATCACCTTCCATTTTTGACTCTCCATCACATCGTGATCTGTTATTATTACTGTCCTCATGATTATCATTATGTATCATTATACACGCTATCACCAGCAACACATTATTATGACTTCGTTTTTAACCTAAAATTTCAACTATTTTCAAAACTTAAATGTTTATTATTGCTTCAGGAAACAACACTAACCCACACAAGAACTTTTCCACATATCCAACAGAATTGGTTTGTGATCCCAGTGGGCTGACTCCTTTAAAGGTAAAACAGATGAACAATGCACATCTCTATGAGGGAAATACTCCTTTCTTAACTTTGTATTTGAATGATGGATGCAACTTTATGCAAAATATATTCAAAGTTCATCAAATCTTGATGAACAGCACTGGAGTGAATTGCAATTTAAGTACCCTTCCCCAAATGGCAGGAACAGTGTGGAACAGTGTAGCTAAAATTGCATTCTGTATTTGGGGTTCAGATTCCAACAGCAGCAATAGCAGCCAACTTTTATGGAAGCATCATTTTTCTGAGCAATTTGTGAAATTCTAAAATACTTCAGGTTCTATTCTGATATTTTCTGTTGCTTTAAAGTTTTTCCACTTTTGTTCTGAGTGAAAAACTATCATTTAAAACAACCTGGAAGTCAGAAGAGGTGTTGAGGGACAAAAGCTATATCTTCCTGATGTGAGGAACCCAGGCTTTCATCATGTTATTGAATGCCTATTGAATGCTGCTAACATGTTTGAAGTATGCTTTAGATACATCCTAGCTTGATCCATGATAATCAATACTATTTTAGATAAAAAAGTAGTTTACTTTCTGATTACGGTTGATTGTAACTTGGTCAACCTGAGCCTTGCTATACAACTTGAACTTAATATGTCTATAATTAATCTCTGACTTAAAAATGGGTATTAACTTTTCTAACATTACTGCAACTATTAAGGTTAGCTCCACAAGAGAAGGCATGCCTGGCATCTTTATAAGCCCAAGAACCTGTGTGAGAACAGGCCATAAGCCATAGGAGAACCTCCTACTATTTATTATTCTGCTAAATAAAGATAATATTAAACAGACTTCTAACAACTAATTGTTTTACATATAGCTAAGTAAATCTCTCAGTACTCATCAGAGAAGCTTATTTCAGCAGTAGACAGTACTTAAAGAAAAACCCAAATCTGGTCACATAGAGAGAAGAAGTGCCAGGAGATTGTTCAGTCTAAATGTTCTATCTACATAGTACTCTCCTACTGAAGGCTCAAGGATTTTTGTGCATGAGGAATAGGAAAAATTATAATACCCAGAGGCAACAGATAATTCCAATGCCTTTTTAAGACAACAGGACACATATGAACTCACAGTAGTTGTAATAATCTGTATGAGACCTCTGCGTGATGAAGATAATAAAAAGTTCCCAGTATGAATTGAGAAGGTGGTCAAAAAGTTTCACCACTGAGGAGATATTGATAATGCATGCTTACAGGGGATTCTATTTTTTTTAAGGATATGGCCACCCATTTTCCAGTAGGTGACCCTGCATTCATTCACATATAGGGTTAGGGTATCTGACATGCAGTAGATCTACAATGTGGAACTTGCCTTATACTGGAGAACTTTATCTGTAAGAAAGACAATTTCTAACTTATTTAAATGAGAAAGAATGATTATTTTTTCATTTTATTAATAGAATTTGTAGCTCTTGCAGGTAGTGTTTCCCTACTCACTATATATTAAAATATATAAATATATATTTAGCACTTATTTTATGAAGTGTATGCATAATTTTATATGAACAGAAATAAACATTGGTTTACTGTCTTTGTCACACTTACCCATACCTCTTCTATAGGTCACACCTGTTTCAATTATATCACATGTCCTAATCCTTGTAATACATTCAAACAAATCTAATTCCTGATAGCCAAGCCTTCAATTACATGAAACTATATTACCCACTCTTAGTCAAACTACCATATTTTTTGTGGTTCCTAAGAATTTTCTAGTTTCCTGGAAACTCATCTGGAATTAGGTTGTTAATAAGAAGGCAGTCATTCCATGAGATATTCAGTTTCTCTTGCCTCATGTATTTGATGGCTTAGTACCATCATAATAATGTCAAGTGGCATTGTTGTTTGGTGATTCTACACTGATTTCTAAAAAAATTACAATTATCTTTATATACGTCTTTAAATCTGGCAAGAAATTTGCCTTTTTACAAGTGTCTTCCTATAAATGTATTAGTTATTATTTTATATTATCTCTGCAAGTAAATTATTTTGCATTACTCTGTAAGCATATCAGAGTCAAATACTCTAAGGAATTATGAAAATATTTTTATTTACTAATTTTAAAATGTATTTACCAATTGTAAAAAACATCATGGTATAATTGATATCTTCAAAAGGTCTATATTTTTTATCTAAAGTGCTGACCTCTGTTCTTTTTTCAATAAAATTTCTGAAATATTAGGATGGGTGTACATTCCCACCATCTCAGCAGTCAGAATTTGACTACAAGAGGACCATTATGATAAGACAAGCTTGTACTATGGAGTGAGATCACATCTCAAAGCAAATGAGAATAATCTAAGATTTTGATGAAATTATACATATCTGTTTGTATTTATGGAGAGGAGATTGAGATAATCAGATTTTACTAAATAGAGAAATTCAGCTTATAATTCACAGTGCTTCTCCTTCTATTTCTGCAGGAGGGATTAGACACACTTCTTCAGTTAGAGAAGTTTTGATATTTTGTTTTAAAGAAAAGCTTCAGTTTAAAATATCATGTTATACATCAAAAATGGAGTAAATTTTGTACATTTTTCTAACTTTTACTTGCATCTTCATTTTAATAGTATAGATTTTATTTTGGCTAATTAACAATTCAGTTTTCAAAGTTTTTTCTCTCAGCTCCTTGAAGATATTTCCCTATTTAGTTCTTTCATCAGTTGGTAAAGAACTTTTGTTCTGAACTAACCTATTTCTTATTTAATGTAGTGTAGGGTTCATGCACTATCTTAGTATTGTTTCTTCCTCTTCTTCTTCTTCTTCTTCTTCTTCTTCTTCTTCTTCTTCTTCTTCTTCTTCTTCTTCTTCTTCTTCTTCTTCTTTCTTCTTCTCCTTCTCCTTCTCCTTCTCCTCTCCTTCTTCTTCTTTTTCTTCTCCTTCTTCTTCTACTGGCATTTTCAAATATCAATATCTCATTTTGAGGCATATGCATGTGTATTAGTATGGTTTGCCTTGTGACACTTGACAAAAAAATTAAGGGGAATGCTCTTTGAATTTTATTTTTAAAATATGTATACTTTATTTTTTCCTCATTACTGAAAACATTTTGGTATATGAATAAAAAATTCAAAGCCGGGCATTGGTGGCACACGCCTTTAATCCCAGCACTTGGGAGGCAGAGGCAGGCAGATTTCTGAGTTCGAGGCCAGCCTGGTCTACAAAGTGAGTTCCAGGACAGTCAGGGCTATACAGAGAAACCCAGTCTCGAAAAANAAAAAAAAAAAAAAAATCAGAATTTGATTTCTTTATTTGCAGATTTTCATCTTACAGAAATCATCTTAAACAAACTTGGCATTCTGTTATCTTTGACCTCCACATTTTTGAACATTTGTATCTAGTTACGACTTTGCAAATTAAGTTTGTAATTCATACATATCCAATTATGTACTCCATATATATTCAATTGTGTACTTTTATGTTAAACTATACCTCTTTAGTAATGGATATATGAAAGGACTTCTGTTACTAAATTTATAATATACACATTCATATGGTAAATGTGTAAATCTATCCAATTTGGAGAAGATTCATAAGATTTTGCTGAAAGGGCCCTGATATAGCTGTCTCATGTGAGGCTTTGCCAGTGCCTAGCAAACACAGAAGTGGATGCTCACAGTCAGCTATTAGATGGAACACACAGTTCCCAATGAAGAAGCTAGAGAAAGTACCCAAGGAGCTGAAGGTGTCTCCAACCCTATAGGTGGAAGAACAATACGAACTAACCAGTACCCCCAGAGCTATTGTCTCTAGCTGTGCATGTAGCAGAAGATGGCCTAGTTGGCCATCATTGGGAAGAGAGGCTCCTTGGTCTTACAAACGTTATATGCCCTGGTACAGGGGAACACCAGGGACAAGAAGTGGGAGTGGGTGGGTATGGGAGCAGGGCAGGGGATGGGGGAGGGTATAGGGGACTTTTGTGATAGCATTTGAAATGTAAATGAAGAAAATATCTAATAAAAATTGGAAAAAAGAAAATATATTAGACAGACTTTTGTAACTTAAAGTGGCATTCACTGAGAATGTGATATGATTATTATCATGATGACATGTATGATGGTAATGATGGTGATCAGGTAATAGTTAATTGTGTGTGTGGCAGAGATGATGATGATGTAATGGTGACGACATTATATTAGAATTCTTCTTAGAGCTAGTAATTATGTGACCGATTTTGACTTTTGCAAGAATAATTTTACAGCAGCCTAAAATATTAACATATGCTATCATGTATTCTGAGAATAATATACAAAGGCAGAAACATCACAGTAAAAGCTATAGCTTTGTATGTTTATTATAGCAAACCTTATCTTGTTTCATCCTAATTTAGTGTGTTTTCTTTTGCCGAATGACAACATTCTTTAACATAGGCTTCTATTTACATACATTTTAGTAATTTCTCTGGAAAGAATGAACAAGAGAAGAAAAAAATTGATATGAGAGATGAACAACTTGCTCTTCTGGTTTGCAAAGTATCTACAAATAGGGAAGATGCCAATAATGTCTGTTGGTAGTAGAGAAAGTATGGTTTTGGTTATTAAGACAAATGTGAAAATGAGACTAAATTAGAAAATTGGGGAAAATATACAGAATTAATTCTGAAATCCTGAGGCAAGCTGCCCTGGAATAAGCAAAAGCTTGATAGAACATGTAATTTAAACAAGAGTTCTTAGCCAAAAGGCTTAAATGTGATGAATGTTCTTTAGGAAAAGACTGAAGATACGCAACAGAAGTTCCACAAAATTTGGAACTGATATGTGGAAGGGCATGCCAGCTTTCAAAGCCTAGCTGCTGTGTCCCTCAGGTTCCTCATATATAAACACAGTCAATATTCACAAAATCAATTAATTGCTGTGAAGGTTGAATCAATAGTTCAGAACTTTGGCAATAGCTTTTAAATATCCCCATTAAAGTATAAAACATTCAAAATATTAATATTTATCAATACTAATGAAATAATTATATATATATATATATATATATATATATATATATATATATATATATATATATTCTGTTCAGACTGTATAATATTTGATATTACATTTTCTTTTTTTCCACATCTTAAAAAATTTATTCTTTACTTTTTCTTTTCCATTTTCTCCCTGCAGACCTTCCCATATGTCTTACTTTACACTCGTCCAAATTTGTGACATCTCATTTTTATTAATTATATTGCATGCATGTATTTGTATATATATAAATTCCTAAGTATAACTTCTTCTGTCTGCATAATATTACTTGTATGTAAATTTTTGGACTGCTCATTTGGTATTAGATAATCAATTGGTATGCTTTTCTCTAAGAAAGAATATATTTCTTGATCTAAATATTCCTGTAGTTCTCTGTGTAGATTCGAAGCATCTTATGATTTCCCCATCCACATCAACATGTGTATTGCTGTCCTTGTTCAGTTCACATTTAAGCAGCAATTCTGGGAAGACTTTCATAGGCTTAGCTTCTGAAATTACTCAGATATATTCTTTTGTTTTAAATGCTGTCATTATATATATATATATATATATATATATATATATATATATATATATATATTTACAGGTTATCCACATGTCTATCAATAAATTATGAAAATCAATTTTTAAACCTTGTCTAATATTCTAGTATTATTTATTTATTTTTATTCTTTAAGCATTTTTATAGTCCATGGTTCATCGCTCTCTTGGTCTACTGCCTGACTGCTCCCCATCCCTTATCTCCTCTCTGCACAACCTGTGTCTCCAAGAGAATGTCCCCTTCCCCACCTGTACCTGACTAGACCTCCCTACTTCCTGGGGCCTCAAGTCTCTCTTGAGGTGCATCTTATATTACTGAAGTCAGTCCAGGTAGTGTTCTGTTGTATATGTGTCAGGGCCTCATTTCAGCTGTTGTATGCTGCCTGGTTGGTGGTGGCTCAGTAGAATTTCAGTATATCTCTATTCATTCTGATAAGTCATAAAGTTTTATCTCATTAAATTTTTAACCTCAAACATGTTTTTTCTATTTATTTAAAAAAATTTTCCAACTAGCTATAATTATTTTCATTCCCATTTTTTTAGCTTTAGAAGCTTAAACAAGAACCTGCATTTTAATATCCTTGTTTATGGTATAATATCAAAATATAAAGACTTCAACTCTTCCAAGAAGAGATTTTTCTTCATTTCCCAAAGAAATAAGTACCTACAAAGTAAGTACAAGACAATACTTCCACCCACAGCACTATTTTTACTCTTTTCCTTCAAGGTTAACATGACTTTACTAAATTTCCAATTGAAATCAGAGCGAATCTTTTGTAATCTTTCTTATTCAACTATTATAAAGCTTTAAAAATGTTAAATGTACTTACAAATGGCAATACGATCTTTTTTAAAATTATAATACAAAGGTGTGAGGAGAATTACTGTAAAATTGAACTATTTTATACTAGCAATTGGTGATGGCAGAAATGCAATGATACCTATAGAAAAAGCAGTACTGTGCTAAAAACAGCATGGTTTAAAGCTCACCAGAAGAAAAAAGTGGAATACAAAAATATAAGAATATATATATATATATATATATATATATATATATGTGTGTGTGTGTGTGTGTGTGTGTGTGTGTATCAGATATATTTGTGAGAGGGAGAAAGAGTGGATATGTAGTTCATGAAGAGCAATTTGTTGGTAAATTGGCTGGAGGCGTTCTTTGGGGTTTTCTTTTCTAAGACATAGATTATGAGTCCTAGAAACCATCATTTAAAAAATCTCATGAGAATAATTAGATATTAAATATTACAGTGGCTTTATACATTTTTTCTTGCAAAGTCACAACCAAATGGCTTATGAGTTATTACTTTACTGGGCTGTACAATTCAAGAGCATGGCAATGCTGATCAAGGGAATGAAACAGTAATAGTAGAAAAGATGATTCCCAGAGATGTTCCACAGAGTGTAAACCAAGTGTGATGCAGTCTTCAAAATCATGGGTATACATACTAATAAGCTAATGGAATTCCCTGGATGTGAGGGTTAAGGAAGAAAGGACAGGAGGTATTATTAGCCTTAAAATCTCAGATTCTTATCATGTGTTTGCATTTACAAGAAACTTTGACATATAGCTCTCTGTCACCATTAGGAGGTACTATAGCCAGGAGAGGGAAGAAACTACCCTAGATGTGACTGGTGGTGTTTTATGAAGAAAAAAAAAAAAGAGAGAGATGCTTCAAAGTGCTTAAGGAAGAGTTGCCTCCTGGAAGAGCAGATAGAATACAATATAAGCCAGTTAATTAGGATGCACATATAAAACTCATTACAATGAAAAATATACAGTGTCTTCCACTCATCATAAAATTCACTTTAAAAAGGATATTTCACATCACTCTATGAAGGTATTGAGAATGTGCTATGGATAAAGATGAAAACGAATTAAATACATACAAAATTATTAAAATGAAAAATGGCAAGGGATGGATCAACTAATACTAAAAATCAGCTTAAATAAAGAATCCAGACAAGTAGACAAGGGTGATTTAATTTTGCATGTGGGAAAAGTGTCATGGGTTAAAGCAGAAATAATAGATGTTTTGGTTTAATACATGAAATGAGATGTGCTTTGAAATTCTTGTCCACATTAAAGTTAATAAAAAGACTAAAGTTTCAGTACAATAGTTGGCTGCTAGGATATGCCTCTGTACTTGTCAGGCTCTTGAAGAGCCTCTTGGGAGATAGCTATATCAGACTCCTGTCAGCAAGCACTTTTTGGCATCTAAAATAATTTCTGGGTTTGGTGTCTGTATATGAAATAGATCCCCAGGTGAGGTATCTCTGGATGGCCTTTCCTTCCGTCTCTGCTCCACATTTGTCTCCATATTTCCTCCCATTATTATTTTGTTCTCCATTCTAAAAAGGACCAAAGCATCCACATTTAGTCTTCCTGCTTCTTGAGCTTCATGTGATCTGTGAACTGTATCATAGTTATTTGGAGCTTTTGGGCTAATGTCCACTTATCAGTGGGTGAATACCATGTGTGTTCTTTTGTGACTGGTTTACCTCACTCAAGATGATATTTTCTAGTTTCATCCATTTCCCTAAGATTTCAGGAAGTCATTGTTTTTAATAGCTGAGTAGTACTCCATTGTGTAAATGAACCACATTTTCTGGATCTATTCCTCTGTTGAAGGATATCTGAGTTCTTTCCAGCTTTTGGCTATTATAAATAAGGCTGCTATGAACATAGTGGAGCATGTGTCCTTGTTATATGTTGGAGCATCCTTTGGCTATATGCCCAGGAATGATATAGCTGGGTCCTCAGGTAATATTATGTCCAATTTTCTGAGGAACAGCCAGACTGATTTCCAGAGTGGTTGTACCAGCTTGCAATCCCACCAACAATGGAGGAGTGTTCCTCTTTCTCCACATCCTCTCCAGAGGATGCTTAAGACATATAAAAATATAATAAAAGCTGTGTGTGTGTGTGTGTGTGTGTGTGTGTGTATGTGCATGCGTGTGCACACACACATGTGTGTTTCATTTGACAATGTAAACCATTGAGGCTCGTAGCAACCCTGTGCCAATATTTATCAATCAATAATTAATACTACACCTTTGGGGTTTGCATATTAGATATCATAAATGTTGGATTTTAACAATATGACTCAAGCATAACAAAATTGTAGTTGTTAAATAGCAACAAAATAATTTTATAGCTAAGGGATACCACAACATGAGGTTTAAAGGATATTACAACATATTAAGGAATTGCAATAGGAAGGTTGGGACTGCTAATTTAGCTGGTAGTCAGTTATTGTGTCTGTACAATATAGAGATTGCATGATAACTTTCAGTTAGGGAGTTATCTGGCTTTACGAATATTAAATACATTATTGAAGGTTGAAAATTATTTGTATCTCAGAAGTAGCTTGTTGTGTTACTATAGTCATCTATAAATGAATTAATCAAATCCTCCTAACTTTCATATAGGACACATTTTATGCAATTGTTCATCGGTTCTACCTAACGAAGAGCCACACCTATGCAATGATCTTTTCATTTGTGACTGTGTCTTAACAACATGGAAATACTGGGAGTAGCAATTTATTAACAGAATGTGTTTAAACACCTGTTTTCCTCACAGTGTCAAAGAAAAACAGAGGTTCAGAAAGGAATGCATAGCCAGCAATTTGGTTGCCATTCATTACTGTAGTCACTAGAGTGAACAAAGTTCAGAAGTTTGCAGTCAAGCCTTGTCATTGTTCACAATTCTCATTTCTTTATTTCCAAGACCTAAATGAATAAAATGTACTACTGATTAAATTCTAAGTGCTCTAAATATATTTCCCCATATACACAGTAAAATGTATTAAATCAGTCTTCATCATAAACCATAAATATTAATATTTTATTTCTTTTCATACTTTTATAACCACATATAATCTATTGGTCTGGAAATATTTTGCCTTAATTATTATTGATTTATGAAAAAGCAACTGAGTTTTGCCACTAGCAATGAAATCTTATTGCATTTGTTAACATGTCTAATAAGATGTAAGTAATATATACAGGGAACATTTCAAAGAAATGAATAGCTGGTAGCTTAGTAAGCTTCCATTTGTCAGAATTTGTTTCTAGAAGGGTTATATATGTTAGCAATAAGAAAGCTAATGGTTTCTGTGTCCTTAGTAACACATTCCAGTCTATCACAGGATATATGAGTAGAGGATCAGGAAAGATGGATGATGAATGGTCAAATTAAAATCCTTTTCTCTCTTACTGCTAATATTCACTGTGACAATTTATCCAATAACTATTGTTCAAAATCCTGTGGCCTGAAAGTCTGATTCAAATATATTAAAATTTTTCTGGCTTGGAACATAAAATTTAAATCTCTATTTCTAATATTTATAGTTAAATTGATAAATATATTTTAAATATGCCTCATTCACTATGTAGACTCTGCAATATCAGACCTGGACCAATTAGAAAAGCTGAACAAAATATACACAGCTACTTGCACATGCATATATACAAACACAATATGATTATGTGACCATAGTTGCATGTCTTCTTATAAATTAACATAGATAGAACTACATACAAGGGCCTCATAAGAATTGATCATTCTGTCATCTCCTGTGTTTCCAGCAAAACTTAAAAATTAAAAAACAAATTCAAGTATACACCCACTCACACATACACACACACACACACACACACACACACACACACACACACACGAATGAGTCCCAGATTTCTGTAATACATTTTTTGCTTATTATCTATTTTAAAATCTGAGAATTAAATTTTATTTTTATTTTTATGTTCTATGGGGTAAATTTTGATGATTTGGTACAAATATGTGATGTGTAGAATCAAATAGGATTAATAGGTGGTTTTGTCTTTGACTAATAATAATTTTTGTGAGTTGGGAAATTGTATATTCTCCCACTCATTATGAAATTTGCCATGACTTTCTAACTAATAGTTATCCAACAAAGAAGAATTGATCCTCTAATTCTATCTGTGTTTTTCAGCATAGTATGGTTATTACGCCTTTTAAAATTTATTTTTATCTCTCTCTTTCCTTCTTTCCCATCTTTTGTGAGACAACTCCATTCCATTTTTCTAGAAGGTTGATTTTCTGCTTTTACAAATTAGTTTTACCATGTGCTACAAAGAATTAATGCAGTGAATATAGATAAAATGTTGGACTAATTCAATATTTGACAAGCTTACTGGGCTCATTAATAAGTGGATTTACTTAACTAAATTTTTTTTAAAAAGTAACATAAAAACCAGTACCTTGATGATTTGAACTTACAAAGTACTCTGATAGACTGATATCCTGCAAAAACTTAAATTCATGAAATATTATTTATGTTTGTTACAGTTATTAAACAATGGAAATTAGTAGATCAGGGATCATAACATATATATGTGTGTGTGTGTGTGTGTGTGTGTGTGTGTGTGTGTGTAAGACAAAGGACAATCTCTTGTGTCTGTCCTCACTTTTCACCATGTTGGAAACAGGGTCTCTTTGCCATTCACTGCTGCTGCTGCTAAACTAGCTAGACCTATGAGATTCTGATGAGTCTCCTATCTTTGGCATACTGTCACTGTATGATTATCGGGATTATAAGCATTCACTACCGTGGTTGGCTTATATTAGGTCTAGAGAATCAAATAAAGTGTGTATGACTCTGTGGCAAGAACTTTATCCTATCAAACCTTCTTTATTATTGTTATTATTATTATTATCATTATTATTATTATTTTCTTCATTTACATTTCAAATACTATGCCCTTTTCTAGTTTCCTCTCCTAAAGTCCCCTATACCCTCCCCCTGCCCTGCTCCCCAATCCACTCACTCCTGCTTCCTGGCCCTGGCATTCCCCTGTACTGGGGCATATAATCTTCCCAAGAACAAGGCTCTCTTCTCCCATTGATGGCCTACTAGGCTGTCCTCTGCTACATATGCAACTAGAGACACAAGCTCAGGGGATACTGGTTAGTTCATATTACTGTTCCTCCTAAAGGGTTGCAGACCCCTTTAGCTCCTTGGTTACTTTTTCTATTTCTAGCTCCTTCATTGGGGGCCCTCTGTTCCATCCAACAGATGACTGTGAGCATCCACTTCTGTATTTGTCAGGCACTGGCATAGCATCACAAGAAATAACTATATCAGGGTCCTGTCAGCAAAATCTTGCTGGCATCTGCAATAGTGTCTGGGTTCGGTGGTTGTTTATGGGATGGAACCCCAGGTGGGGCAGTCTCTGTATGGTCCTCCCTTCCCTCTCAGCTCCAAACTTTGTCTCTGTTACTCCTTCCAGGGGTATTTTGTTCCCCATTCTAAGAAGGAACAAAGGTCTTCTTTCTTTGAACACTTTAGTCTTCCTTCTTGAGTTTCAGGTTTTTTGCACATTGTATCTTGGGTATTCTATGTTTCTGGGCTAATATCCATTTATCAGTGAGTACATATCATGTGTGTTCGTTTGTGCTTGTGTTACCTCACTCAGGATGAGATCCTACAGATCTAACCATTTGCCTAAGAATTTCATAAATTCATTGTTTTTAATAGCTTAGTACTCCATTGTGTAAATGTACCACATTTGCTGTATCCATTCTTCTGTTGAGGGACATCTGGATTCTTTCCAGCTTCTGAGTATTATAAATAAGGCTGCTGGAATATCTTCTAGGGATATGCACAGGAGAGGTATTGCGGGATTTTCCTATAGTACTCTGTCTAATTTTCTGAGGAGCCACCAGACTGATTTCCAGAGTGGTTGTACAAGCTTGCAATCCCACCAGCAATGGAGGAGTGTGCATCTTTCTCCACATCCTCACCAGCATCTGCTGTCACCTGAGTTTTTGATACTAACCATTCTGACTGGCGTGTGATAGAATCTCAGGGTTGTTTTGATTTGCATTTCCCTGATGATTAAGTGTGTTGAACATTCTTTCAGGTGCTTCAACCATTCGGTATTCCTCAGTTGAGAATTCTTGGTTTAGCTCTATACCCCATTTTTTAATAGGGTTATTTTATTTTCTAGAGTCCAGCATATTGAGTTCTTTGTATATATTGGATATTAATCCCCTATCTGATTTAGGATTGGTAAAAATCCTTTTCAAATGTGTAGGTGGCCTTTTTGTTTTTTGCTTTTTTGTTTTAACTTTTCTTACAGGATCCTTGGTAGGGCTGGGTTGTTAGATAGATACCGTTTACATTTGCTTTTGTCCTAGAATATTTTGATTTCTCCATTCATGCTCATTGAGAGTTTGACTTTGTATAGTATCATGGGCTGTTTTTTTTTTTGTTATTTTTTTTGTTTTGTTTTGTTTTTTTTTCGTTAGATTCTGCATGACCTCTGACCAGGCTATTCTGGCTTCTAGTCTTTGTTAAGAAGTTTGGTGTAATTCTGATAGGTCTACCTTAGTATGTTATTTGGCCTTTTTCCTTTTCAGCTTTTAACATTCTTTCTTTGCTCTGTGCATTTAATTTTTTGATGATTATGTGACAGATTTTCTTTTCTGATTCCACTTATTTGGTGTTCTATAGGTTTCTTATACCTTTATGGCCATCTCTTTCTTTAGGTGGGGGGTGTTTTCTTTTATGATTTTTTCAAAATATATTTTCAGGTCTTTTGAGCTGGGAATATTTGCTCTTCTCTATTCTGATTATTCTTAGATTGGATCGTTTCATAGTATCCTGAATTTCCTGGATGCTTTCAGAGAGCTCTCAGATCACTCTCTTGCCAGACCACCACCCTGCAGCCAGCTGTGGGTACACTCTCACCAGCCCACCCTCCAGAGTGGTTAATTCTCCCCTGGAGCTTGGTTCTTTGTCCCATCTTCCCATTCCAAAGCCTGGCGAAATTCTTCCAGATATGTTCTTTCTCAGCTGCTCACCTGGGTCACAGCAAATGGAAAACACCAGACAATCTTAGTTTAAAATCAACAGGTGACAACCTCTGGGCACAAAATCTGGAATAAGACCTTTTTTAATTTATTGGAGGGAAAAGGTGAGATGTAGGGGAATTTCCCTAGTTAATTTATTGGCTAATAAAGATAAGAAGCTATTCACTGGGTGAAAAGGATGAGGCAGCCCTTTTGGGTCTGAGAGATGAAGTGGGGATGCAGGAGGAAGAAATGGCCCTTTACAGTGAGGTGGGATGTAGACCAGCAAGTGTTAATCCAGTGTCAACATCTGCCACTGAAAGATTGCCAACATGGAATAGTTTATGAGTTTAGGATGACAGATTTTAGGGCTGACACCAAAGTGGCCACACCACTGAGAAATCTTACCTCTATCATAGATGATGACTCCCCTAGAAAAATATAGGTGGAGCACCTCCTTCTGAAAGCCTCCTGCACTGAGTACACTCTAGCACTTTCCAAGATATTCAAGTAATAATGTCAGTTCTAGGTCGAGGAACAAGCAATAAAATAAACACAAATTCTCAAGGAACAAGCAAGGCAATAAACTAAGTTCCATGATCACTCCTATGGACACTGATTCTATAGCTTATAAAAATGACCAAGATATCTGAGCCTACTTCCCTGTCCTAGACCAAAGTCATATTCATGCCTGAAGCCTACTTCTTTGTTCTAGCCTAAAATTAGATTCCTACCTGTACTTAATTCTTCGTCATGGCCCAATGTCAAATTCCTGCCTGAAGCCCACTTTCCTGTCCTGGCTCAATGTCAGATTCTGCCAAGTGCCCCAAAAGGCTCTACACATCTCCCCCTTTTTTATTTCATAGACAGGACTGTGTCTATCTTAGATTTTTCCTGACATGAATGCCTTCCTTCCACAATGTGTAATACATATGATCAATAGCAATGCACTTTTGTCTTAGGTTGGTAAGGTTCTGTGTAGAATCTTACGTATGCTTGGCTGCCAGCCTTTTAAATTGGTTATATTTCTTTATGCTCACATAATTCCCAAGATTATTCTGTCTGTGTATTTTTAGCATGGTTTTCTACCAGATAAACTTAAAAAAAAAAGAAAAAAGAAAAAAAGAAATTGTCATAGTAGCTTCTTGAAAACTCCTTGATGGAGGCAGAAAATGTAATTGTCAAACTCATAAATTACTTGGCCATTTTTGGCTTGATCTGAACTGTCATATTTTTGGGCATATATTTCAAAATCTGAAATACTACAGATGAAACATTGAAGCAAAATGAGTTAAGATGGCTTATATTTCTTGAGATTCTCTCTCTCTCTCACTCTCTCTCTGTCTCTCTCTCTGTCTCTGTGTGTATCTCTCCCTCTGTCTTTCTCTGTCTCTGTGTGTGTGTTTATTGATATAAGAGCACTAAATTAATTTGCAGAGCTGAG
The DNA here is from genome assembly GCA_902729485.2 of Mus minutoides. Taxonomy (NCBI): domain Eukaryota; kingdom Metazoa; phylum Chordata; class Mammalia; order Rodentia; family Muridae; genus Mus; species Mus minutoides. The sequence goes on from CACVCL010021397.1 coordinate 36,197, forward strand.
CACATAATTAACTCAGCTTCACATAAAGAATTTTATAGGAATGTTCTAAAGCAGAAAACTTAGAATATTCTGAAACCTTTCAAACTTTTAAATTTTCCTATCATTATGCCAAAGTGAAAAATCAAAAATGAATTCTGACTGTAAAAACTGTTTATTATTTTGTGTAGAACAGAATTCTTTGTAGTACAAGTACTTTCCATATTTATTGTTTCATTAGCTATGTCTTCCACTGGTCAATATTGCATAAAATTAGAGCTACTTGCCTATATATTAGTATTGTTTTTCAATAGAGAATGGAAGTATTCTTAATGATTTAAAAAACTGTCACCGAATCATACTTATGTCAGTATCACTAAAATTATTCACACATTCAAACGCATTTTTTATATTTTTGTATAAATATAGTGTATGTGTGATTATGTGTTTGTTTATATGCACATGTATATGTTGTTTTGTGTGTATGTGTGCATATCAAGACCAGGAGTGGGAACTGGGTGTTTTCTTCTACTGGGATCAACCTGTAATTTAGAAACTGTCTGTTCTAGATCCTAGAATTCAATAATTGCCTAAAGCAAGTGATCAATAAGTCCCAGGGATCTATTTGTATTTGTTTTCTAATCTTCGGGGTTTATAGACCCATGCTATCATCCCTGGCTTTTTATGTAATTTTGAATCAAAATCAGGAAACCATGAGTATACAGCATGTACCTTCCTAACCACTGTTCTGTTGTCTATTTCATTTAATAAAAATCCCAGTAACACACACAGGCAATCTGCTCTTTTTATGTGAAGAGATACAAAGATTTCTAGCTCTTGGGACTCTGGTTTTCACTTTTATTATTTAATTATGCTGTGTTTCTATTGTATAAAGACATTTACATTAGTCGCTTTATTTATCTGACAGTCCTCGTTTGCTATGTTAATGTCCAAAATCTTTACAAAAGCAGCAAAATCCTTAATTGATGACTTGGCTTTGTTAATATCTTTAACACAAGGACTTAATTCAACCACTGCTGTCTCATTAAAGTTTCTCAAGGTGCCTGGGAAATCCGAAGTACATACTTAGGATCCAGGAAACATTTATAGAATAATTTATTAATAATGCATAATAATATTACAAGGTTTGTTGACACAGTCCTAGTATATTTTATTCTACCATATTTAGATTTTCCAATAATGTTATTGTTGACTTTATACATATTAACTGCCACTCTTATTTTGTTGATTTCCTGGAGATTTTTAGGTTACTTTGTTATTTAATTACTGAAATACAATTTTTATGTTAATTACAAATCAACATAATTAGTATTCCATAATTCATAGTTATCCATGTTGTTAATCTGTGTATCCCTGTATACTCATATTTTTAAAAATTTGTTTATGGTCTTTATAAATTTGATATTAATTGTAGAATGAACAATGATCACCTGTTAAGTATAGTCATGTGGTTAATAAAATCTGCACTTGCTCTCTTATTTTGTATATTACCTGTGGAATTTTATGCTTCTCATTGTAGAGTTATTCTATTTCAAATCTCTCTAGTAAAATTTTGTTCAGTTATTACATATTTGAAATAGTTTTAATTTTCTCTTTTAAAAAATATCTGTAATGGACATATTTTAAGGATTGATAATTATATCTTCTGAGACTCTTAAGATACTCTTAACCTATATCTTTAATTTTTCTGCCTTTACTAAAAAGTAACAGGACAAATAAATTGCTATTTGGTGGAAGGGAACTGTTCTCAGTATTGGGACTGCCTTTATAATTTCTTCATAGAAACTGATTTTTTTTTTCAGAGAAGATGGTGATGTTTCGGGTTCTCACCTTCCTGTATGTATTTAAAATGAAACCATGATTAAGCCATAGATAAGTATCAGTCAGTCCAACACAGTTCTGATTCCCCCTAAAAATTCTATTCTCTTTGGTCAAAGTTCGTAGTTAACAGTCTCTTGTAACGGCATCTGCAGACACATTAGAAACTGAATTTCTAATGTTTTAAAGAAATGTATTAATTGCACTTTCCTATTTTCTTAACCTTGGAGTGTCTGACATGTAATATTGTTACTTTGTGTCATCTATATCCCTTGGTCAGTGACATGTCTCAAAACTGTTTGGAACTGTCATCTTCCAGGTTTGTATGTGGAGCACCCAAATATTGGAAGGCATGAAAACCTCAGCTTCCATTTTCCCCTTAAGGATTTTTAAACTACGGAATAACAACAAAATGTCCCATGATCTCAAAGTCTATGTTCAGATTTCATGTTTGTTTTTGTACTTTTTCATGTTCCCATTCTACTCTGGGCAAGGTCAGAGTAATGCAATCTTCCTTGTGTGTAGTTTGCTTTCTGTTCACTTTTTGTGGCCCAAGCACTATATACCATCTTCTGTTAAGCTACATCCTCAGCTTTGTCTTTCTCCAGTATTTCATCAGTATAAATTTATTGTCACTGAAGTTGGAATAAAACCCAGGGCAGACTGACCTCAGGGCAACCTCTCTGTGTGACATTTTGTTTTTGCTCTGTTTTGAGGTTTCTGACTATTGATTTCAGAACTTCTGTGTTAACTAGAGCATTCTGAATGACTCATTGTAATATATTTTAATCAGCCCTAATAGTTATTTTTCAGAAGGTTTGTGCATATTTTATTTTTGTTTTAAGCCAGGAAATGAAATTTCTCTTGCTTGAATTCAAAAGCATCTTGCTTGAATTTCTATGAATTGGACATAATCCAAACAGTACTAATTTGCTATCTTGTTCTAATGCACTTGCCAAACAAGCCTTGCAGCTTCTTGGGCTTCCATTATGTGATGCCCTCATTTTTCTCCACATTTATGACTCACACTGCCTTTTCATTACGTTTGTTACCCCCTCTCTCCTTCCTCAATGTACTCAGATATTATAGCTCATTTTATGTTAGTTGAATGTTACAATCCAGGTCTAGATTCTATATGAAGAAATATTTGTTTTGTTCTTATTACAGATAAACTGGGAGAATTTAAAGAAACCAAATTGCCCTGTACTGTATGTATAAGGATAATGGAAACATTGATGGACTTACAGGTCTCTTGCTTTTTAAAATAGCAATAACTCAGCTATATTAAGTGTAAAACTGTATCGGTATTCCAAAAATGTTGAAGAAGCTGCAATTACATTTTTTCTCAATTTTTTATTAGATCTTTTCTTAATTTACATTTCAATTGCTATCCCGAAAGTCCCCTCTCCCCTACCCCCTCCCTCCTCTGCCCACCCTCTCCCACTTCTTGGCCCTGGCGTTCCCCTGTATTGGGGCATATAAAGATTGCATTACCAAGGGGCCTCTCCTCCCAATAATGGCTGACTAGGCCATCTTCTAACTATAAAATAATTTGGCAAAACTAAATAAATTTACCACATCTTAAATTTATTTTGTTTGTTTGTTTATTTGTAAGAAAGTGTCTCATTATGCAGCCTTGGCTAGCCAGGAGCTCTCCAAGTAGACCAAGATGTCCTTGAATTTGAACTGATACATTTGCCTTAGGTACATGCCACCATGTCTGAGGCATACTGGGGAGGTGATAAAAAGAACGATTAATATTGAGAGCACATAAGACAACCATTCTAGTCAAACTGATGAACTCCTGAACAATGTGACATTTAGGTGATTAATTAGCATGACATCAGAAGTGGTCATTCAGTCCACCCACCTGTACTTGCATATACATGCATACTGTGCTGACCAGACTATTGCCAGCACAGTACAACTATAGAAGCTGCCTAAGCCAACCAGGAGACACTGTGAGGGAAGAATATAAGACAGAGATGTGGGAAAGATGGGAGAGAGGAGCAGAGTGTGGACTGTGGAGAGAAGAAAATCAGTAGTTTTCAGGTTAGCTACCAGTATAAGGGTGGGGCTCACTTTGATGGTAGAACATGGAGTTTTCTATTGGTATAATGGGGCAATTTCTTGTTTCTTTGGAGACTTGGGTAGGATATAATGTTTTGCTAAGGTAGACAGGTGACTGCATATTTTGTTGAAACAGACACTGGTAAAGGGATATTTTGCAATAGCCACACATGAAAGGATAAATGATGTTTAGGAAGAATAGAAATATATTCTAGATAGCTAGAGTATTGGTTCACTTTGCTCCACCATGCTAGTCTTCATTGATGGCTCACATGTACTTGTTCACTTAGGTTGTGATGCTGTACTATGCTTGTGGTGACTTCATAGAAAGAATCTCAGATGCTGAGCTGCCCAGTGTCTAGCATGTAGTATTTGCATATGCAAATATAGAAGTGTGGAAATTGAATTACCACCTCTGATGACATCTTAAACAATTACCTAAACATCAGAGAAAGAACTTCTGCTTAGATTCCTGCATCTTTTTGCCACTTCTGTGGACTCCAACCAATTGGAATACCTCCCAGTTTACTATGTATTGAACTGCAACTGTTGTTTCACATGTGTTGTCTGCCAAGTGGACTGGACTGAGAACAATGAAGATTGAAATCACCCTAAAGAACTATTTCTAAACTAGTCTTCTTTCCCCATATCCTAATGACCTTTCTTTTCTACTACCTCTGGTGAGTGGTGGGCTAGAGGGGAGGTTAAACCCATATTAAAGGAAGTTTGTGAAAAATATATGCCCACAATGATGTCAGTGGGGTGATATGCAGCACCCTGGAGCTTGTGCACATGCAGAATCAACATCTGAGTGCCATCTCATTTTTGGATTTCCCTGGCTATGGACAATAACAGAGGCTCAAGATGAGAAATGTTTCACTTCCTAAACTGGATCGCCTTGTAGAATAATGGTATTCCCTGATGCCATTGAGGATTGTGTGAGGCTCAATGATCCTACTGCAACTATGTGGCATTGTCATGGTTAGAGTTGTTGTCAGTCTCAATTGGTTATTATCAAAAAATCTGACAGCAATGTTGGTAATTTAGTTGTGGTAAAGGCACATTCCAATAATGCTTAAGAGATTACAAACTGGCAAAGTCACTAAAGGAATGAGTGTGGAAAATCCTTAAAAATATTAAAGTAGATCTACCATGTGACCTTTCTATACTATGACTTTTACATATACACAATGCACATAATAGCCCCTAGTGGTATATTTCATTGATCATTTTCATTTCTGCTCTATTAATAATATAATATAAAGAAAGCAGCCTGGATATTCTTCAACTGATAAATGGATAATGAAAATGAGGTACATATACTTAATTGAATTATATTCAATTGCAAGGAGAAAATGAAATGTGTAGATAAATGGATGGGAATGTAAGATACTATACTGAGTGATATAACATAGAACTCTAAAGACAAATATTCTTGTTTGTGAACCCTAACTTCAAATTTTAAAGTGTGAGTATAAAATCTGGAGTAACTACTTAAACCAGAAAAGTAAGAAGGGTTCGGGAGGGGCAAAATACTACTTCATAAGCTTACTTCAAAATGAATTGTATGGGGGCTAAACAAATGGCTTTGAGGTGAAAAGCAATATCTACCATCTTGGAGAACTCATGTCCAATTTTCAGCACCCAATCAGGGTGTAGAACACATTTTATACCATTTTCTACTCTATGTGGACACATGACATGCACTGCACATATACAAAGACATACACATAAATAAAAAATTTAAATAAGCAAAATGCATTATTTGTGTGTGGGAGGTGTGGCATGTATGTGGATGTGTGTGCATATACACATGCATGTAGCTTAAATGGAATTACACCATTGCACAGAATGACAATGCTCTTTCAAGATAGGTAGACTCTAGCAAATCATCCAGCACTAATTAAGGGAAATATCTTTCTGAGTTGTTAGCCAAGGGTTGTCTAAGAGACTCTGACAACAATATAGGCTGCTGCCATTGGACCTGATTGACTCCCACAACTTTTAATTAGGTACCTTGAAAGTGATATCACATACTTTGGACACAAGACCAGGAAGAATTCAGCTGGAACTGACTTGGAAGACTTATCTCTAAAAATAAGATTTCATAATATCCCGAAGGAGAAAAGCAATGTAATCATGCCTCCTAGTCAGCTATAAATTCTGTAACCATGACAATGACTAGACTAGCAAGATACCTTCAGTAAAACTACAGTAAATGTTTTACTCACAATTCTATTTCCAGGAAAACATACTATATGACCAATGCAACTCTTATAAAAGAAAGCATTTAATTAGGTACTTGCTTACAGTTTTTGAGATTCAGTTCATTGTTGTTGTTGCTGCTGCTGCTGTTGTTGCTGCTATTGGACCAAAGAATTTGAGCAGTAGCAGAAAGCTTCATCTAGAACCACAGGCAGAAACCAAGAGCCCTCTGCCTAATATATGCTTTTCAAACCTCAAAGCACATGCCCAGTGACACAATTCCTCCAATTCAGCACCTATGAATCTTTCTAATCCTATCAAAGAATCCCAATCCCTGATTACTAAGTGGGGAGAGCTTTGGGGGCTGCTTTTAGGAATTTGGCAAAAATTTGACATTTTTCCAGGACATAAAAGTAGAATCAGGCAAGAATTTGACATTAGGCTAGGACTAGGACTTTGGATCAAGATGGATAGAGTTGAGGAATGTGCTCTTTGTATTTTGATGGGTCTTGTTAAGAAACTGAATACGATAATAATGGGATCTTTGTCTGTGCTTTGTTTCTTAACTGCTTTGTTTATGCTTTAGGACTGACAACATTCTTTGTATGTACCTAGAATGATATAGAGCAGACTGAAAAAAAAAAATAAACCCACTTCAGCCTCAGCACTGGCTAGAGTCATGTTATAATATCATCTAATTGTCTTTTTTTTTTTTTTTTCAATCTTCCCTCCCTTGAGACTCTGTTGACTGACTGAGCTGGCTTGGTCAGATGGCACCTCAATGTTGGAGTTCAAGTATGAAAGGTACAGTGAAGCACAATACAGGAAAGAATGGGCATGCAAAGAAAAATTTGGGCCAGTGATGAATAAATGCTGTAAAGAAGGACAATGTAATATTAGAATGCTTTTTGTGTATGTGTTTAGAATTATGCTAAAATCTATAGGAGCAAAGATAATTCTGATAGATGCTTTTAGTCTTTTGACCCTAAATAGAGATAGTTTAGACCCTGAACATGAGAGAAAGAATGGGTTTCAGAAGCAGTCCTCACCCCTCTCTAGGATGCTTTAGCAAAAGAAAAGAAAAATGCATGTAAGCTGTTCCAGAGCTTTCCTAAGAACAGGAGGAGATTAGGAGATGTCCTGCCTCCTCTCTGGTTCTGGGCTTTATTGGCAGTACATCTAGTTCCTTTTCCTCTCTGTCTATTGCCTGTCCTTGGGGTACAAATCTGTGCATGTCTGTCAGTTCATGTCTGTGGTTTTGTTTCATTTCTTGAATGTTGCTCTGTGTTTCATGTTCAAAAGAAAAAAAAATGGTTAAAAGTTTATCTGTTGTTCATTCACCCCTTGACTTGAGTTTTAACTTGCTCAAAAAAAAAAAAAAAAAAATCTCAATGCCTATTTGCTGTCCTACACCTGTAGCTACAAATTGTTTTCTCAATCTCTTACTATTTTGAGGATGTAAAGAATTAGATTGCTTGGCTATTTATACCTGTATAAGGCCTATAATCTGTCTGGTATGCAAACCTGCTGTGTCATTGTGCTCACTAGGGGGTCCGAGCAATTCATTTTGAGCCTTTAAAAGTACTATAAAGTAAGGATTGTATCTTCTCTTAAATTGAGTTGTATTTGTATAAATAATTGCAAAATTTGAGAATTAGCAGTATCTAAAAATAGAACAGTTTCAAGCAATTGCAAAACATAAGCTATATATTGGCTATCAGCATACAAATGCAAAGCTTTGACTTTTTTTCAGCATTTCAAAAGCAGTGAATTATTCAATTCAGCACATTATTCAATTATTTCTGCTGTAGCTGGGAGAAAGCTCAAGAGAATGAACATGTGATCCAATTACATATGCTGCTTTCCCATTAGATGAGCCATGCATAAAGGGAAATTGTAACAACTTGTCATTTGGATAATGATTATCAATTTTGTCTCAAATATTTGCACATGGAACAGGCCCAATATCAGTATTCTGCAATAACTAATTTAATTGCTGTTTGTAGTAAGGAATAAATATTTCATGAGGTTCTTTCCCAAACTACTTTGATGATTCTATCCTAAAATCCAGCCACAGCTTCATAATAGAGTGTTTAAACTTTACTTGGCGATGAAGAAAGATAGCCCCTTTATTAATGGTTGCTTCTGCCAAAGAACTGCTGTGGGAGCGTGAGAAGTAGCAAGAAAAAAAAAAAAACAGACAGTAATTGGTCATAGTCTATTTAATGTATCTGTTGTTGGCTAATAGTTTCCTCTACTTTCTCCAAAGCTATTGTTCCTTATCAGTTAATTGTTGAGAGAAGTTAGGATTTGTATCTTCCCTTAAGAATATCAAACAGAGGTTTAAATTCTCCTATGGTAAGCTTAATATGAGGTTTTAGCCAATTAACATCTCCTACCAACTTTTGAAAATCATTTAAATTAAGTAGATTATTTTTTTCTTTTTTGAATTTTCTGTGCCACAATTTGTTTAGGATATAACTGATGCGCCAAATATTGAAAAGGATATTGTCTTTGAATCTTTTCTGGAGCAACAACTAATCTCCAAGGTTTTAAAACTTGTTGTTTAAGAGCCAAGGCTTATAGTAAAAGTCCTTCAGAGGTATCAGCTAATAAAATATCCATATAATGAATAATATACTCTTAAGCATTCAAAGTTCTAACTTCTTATATTAAAACAGGGACAAATTTTTGATGTAATATTGGATCATTCCTTATGGCAAAACATACCAATGAGATCACTTTATGGGTTCTTTAAAATTAAAGGAAGAAACATTAAGTTCCTTTTATAATCATCAAGATACAAAGGAATAGTATAAAACCAATCTTTTAAATCTATGACAATTTTATATGTATGTTTTTTTGGAATGGCAGCTGGGATAAATAAGCTGGGTTGTGATGCTCCCATAAGTTCCTTAGTTTCATTAACCTTTCATAAATCTTGCAATAAACTCCACTTGCCAGATTTTTTTTTAATTACAAATATGGGTGAGTTCCAAAGAGAATTAAAATATTGAACTTGTGATTGAATTGTAAACTGAATTGAACATTGGCAGTTAACTATAATTTTTTGGTTTGTTTGTTTTGTTTTTTGAGATAGGGATTCTCTATATAGCCCTGGCTGTCCTGGAACTCACTTTGTAGACCAGTCTGACCTCAAACTCAGAAATCTGCCTGCCTCTGCCTCCCAAGTGCTGGGATTAAAGGTGTGTGCCACCATGCCCGGCTATAATTTTTAAGTTTCTTTTTCAGTATCAGAGCATAATCATATTCTTGGAAAGCAAAACTCAATTTTTAATAAATGTAAACAATCTAGTCTCTCTAAAGTCAATACCAAATGCATTACTTTCATGTTAAAAAGTTTGGCTACCAGTTCTTATATTTGAATGCATGATGGTGCATATTTTAATACCTCATTAAATAAATTCTATCTCTTATAAGTCTGTTTTTAGGACAAGAATTATAAATTATATCAATTTAGATGTTCTTTAGAGACCTGTTTCCCTGGGTTGGCTCATACCTTGTGTTGCTGTTCTGAATGACTCCAATCCTGAGTTACCACTTTTAAGATAACTTTCTGTTACCAATGTTGCAAAGTTTTAACCATACCCAATAACTTATAAGCCAATAATCTATAACCAAGACATGAAGAACATATTTATATTTTTAACACCAGTCAGAAACACACAAGTTGCTATATACATTTACTTATGTAGACTAGACAAATTTCTTACTTTTTATAGCTGTAATTTCAAGAAAGAAACACCTTGTCAACTGGTAAACCAAATAATCACAGAGATTTTTCTAGGAAAAACAGCCATCAGCTTTCTGTCCAGAGAAGCCAAGAAACTGCTGGCCCATTTAAGAATGGCTTGTGCAAACAATCAGCCCTTAGCAGAGCTTCTCCAGCTATGCTAGACTTCACATTTGCAGTGGATAAAATTGGACTAGGATCTGGATTTTGAACAAGTGTTAGTGCATGTGTTAAGGCTCCTAAGGTTTTATTATTTGGTCATGTTAAAATTACCCTTATTTCTTTTTACCATTTTTAATGAAAGTTGCATTGATTATACACATTCTAATTGTGTTTATGTATTGCAATCTGATATGTCTACTATAGTAGAATATCAACTGGCTTTGTCATTGTTGTTGTTGTTGTTGTTGTTGTCGTCGTCTTCGTCGTCATTGCTGCCTGTATTTTAGGAACTTGGTAGTCTGAAAAAAGTTTACAAATACTGGAAGAAGTGAGTCAGGCTTTAAACACAAGTAATGAGCTTGATCATTGCTGGTATAGTAGCTTTGATTACATTAATAGCTCGCACCACTGCTCCTGCCATTGTCTTGACACAAGAAGTTAAAATAGCTACTTTTGTAAACCATTTAGCAAAAAAAAAAAAAAAAGTACTAATATTCTGAGTACTCAAGAGGATTTAGATAGGCATTTGGAACAACAAATTGATCTTTATGATACTATTCAAAGTTTTGGAGAAGAGGTTCAGAGTGTAAGTGTATGAAGCCATCTCAAAGGTCATACTAAATACCAAAGGATTCATGTCACTACTAAGGTTTACAATGACAGTCACTTTAATTGAGAGAAAATTTAAAGACTTGCAGGGTATTTGGCATAATTCTGGCACCTCACTGGATGTTTTAACATTGTATAATGATATGAATTAAAATAACTGAATTTTGATGCTGTGGATGCTACTGATAAAACTATTCATGGCTTAAGGCCAATATTTTCATCTTGATTAAGCCTCAAGAATGGCTTATATAGCTTGACCATGTTAACCTTTCATGTCTTGGAAATACTTGTTTTCCTCTCCATTGTGATAAAACTTTACTTTAACAACATCAATATGTTGATGGCCAAAATTCATGGCTTGAAACTAAAAATGGATCCCTTTACAGAGTTATTAATTTAAGAGGCTGGCAGTCAACGAGAGGTAAGATTCTGCACAGAGCCTTACCAATCTAAGACAGAAATTCATTGCTTTTGATAATGCATATTCCACAATGGGTAAGAAAGGCATTCTTGTCAGAAGAACCTAAGACAGACACAGTTTTGTTTAAAAAAAGAAAAGAAAAGAAAAGAAAAGAAAATAAAAGAAAAGAACAAGAGAGAAAGAAAGATAGAAAGAAAGAAAGCAAAAAAGCAAGAAAGCAAGAAAAAGAAAGAGAAAGAAAGAAAGAAAGAAAGAAAGAAAGAAAGAAAGAAAGAAAGAAAGGAAGGAAGGAAGGAAGGAAGGAAGGAAGGAAGGAAGAAAGAAAGAAAGAAAGAAAGAAAGAAAGAAAGAAAGAAAGAAAGAAAGAAAGAGGGATGTGGAGACGTTTGGAGACCTTTGGGGGCTTCTTCTAGGAGTTTTACTAGAATTTGACATTGGGCCCTGAAATGAAAGTAGGATTAGGCAGGAATTTGACATTGAACAATTAGGAAGAGTCTGAAGATGAATAGAGATGAGGAATGTGTTCTTTGTATCTTGATGGGTCTTGTTATGAACCTGAACATGGTAATTGTGGGACATTTGTCTATATTTTGTTTGTTCCTTAACTACTTTGCTTATTCCTTAGGACTGATCATATTCTTTGTATTTACCTAGAGTGTTATAAGAGAATACTGGAAAAGAAAAATAAATTATAAATTATATCAATTTAGATGTTCTTTAGAGACACTGGTTGGAGTCATATTATAATGTTATCTAATTCCCCTTTTCTTTTAAAGTCTCTCTCTCTCCCTTAAGATCCTGTTGACTGACTGAGATGGCTTGGTCAACTAAGTATTCAGTATGATCCTATGGGAATAATTCTTGTTCAAACCTGCACACTGACATTCATATTGTGGCGACACACAATAGCTATCTAACTGATCTCAAATCCTGCTCAATAGATAGAAATGATTCTTGTTTCTACAAGCCGACAATTCCCCATGAGCTAGAAAGTTCATAATTCCAAAAAGAGAACCTACTACTGTAATTCTACTAAATGAATTATTTCTGACTTTTCCATGTTTATGCATTTATAACCCCTATACTTAAGGATTAGGAAACATCACAGAATAGGGGATGGACAAAAAGGTAGTGAGTAATAAAGAATCAGAACAACAGCATAAAGGTAATATTCTCTAGAAATAAGGGGAATCTATGGTAGTATGCATGACAGCATGCAAGCAGACATCTTGCTGAAGGAGTTAAAACGGTTAAATATTGATTGCAAAGCAGACAGGACAGACTTTTTCCACAGTAGGAAGGAATTGAGCACTATGAGACTTTAAAGCCCACCTACACAGTGACATACATCCTCCTTTTTCTCCTCCCATGGACATGATTACAGGATTGAGATACCACTGCCAGAAATAAATGTTAATGAAGAGCTAACCGACAAAACATGAGGGTAAAAACACAAGGAGGTAGATAGTTACTTGTGAGATATTTTTTTCAGGATCCTTGATGCTATTCACAGGAGGCATAAATTCTAAGGCACAAAATTAGCAAGAAAAAAGAAAAACAACAGCAAACTAGAAGTTAGCCAGCTCCTTCTCTACTGTCTCTTAGAGAAGGGGACTTATGCCATGGGAGAAGACCAAAATGTTTACAGTTTTAGAAATATTATAAATCTATAGAAGTTGGATGTAGAGGAGAAACCGTGAAGCAGAATTATCAACATGAGAGAGGCTAGTTACAATACTGTAGTTAGAGGAGGAAACTACAGCAGTCCTGAAAAACAAATCTAACACATAGGCTGAATTAGAGCATCCTGAATGCTGTGATGCCAACACTACTCACTACACACTTTAGGACACAAAATCTTAAAGTTTAATAAGGGTCAGTATAGCCTGACAACATGAATACTACAAGGAGGAAAAAAAACAGCAAAAAGTGTCTGGAATATGGCACTAACTCTTCATCAAGAAAATAGAGACATTTGAAGACTAGATTATATAGGGAAAAACAAACCAAAAAAAAAAAAAAAAAAACCAACCAAAAAACAAAAACAAAACAAAAAAAAACACTGAGGAAGAATGGGGATGAGCCCCTACCACAGTTTTCACCCTTGAAAACCTCAAAAGAAGATCACTCAATAATAGCTAAGTTCAAAACTGCTTGTACCCTAGCAATTTTTCAAATGTGTTTTCTGACAACCCCATTTTCACAGGGTTCCTGGTTAAGCATTGTATGTATTTCCTATGCCTAGTAGCAGAGGTGCCTCTAAGCCAAGTGCAGGGAGACTAAATATCCAAATGGATTACAGAGCTGGATGATACTGAGGCTGACGCCAAGAACCGAAGACAGAATACCCACAAAATCCTCACTTTTATTCAGCTACCACCAGTGTGTCTTTGCAGGTGCAGCAGCCTAATAAAACTTTACAATTTTTTGAAAGGAGTCGCAATGAAATGTGGTTCCTATGGAACTCCTCTCTGCTGCTCTAATGAATTCTCTTTGTCACTATTGCTGGCTTCTTTCTGATCGAAAATCATTAATAAAAACTCAGAGTCTCTTGATAAAAACTCAATCAAGAATTTGGTAACTTCTCCAGAGAATGCCCCACCCGGGTAGTCCATCACATAATCAGCCACCAAATGCAGACACTACTGCACACACCATCAGGATATTGCTGAAGGGACCCTGATGGATGCTCACAACTATCTATAGGGCAGAACACAGGGTCCCCAATGTAGGAGCTAGAGAGTACCCAAGAGCTGTAGGGGTCTGCGACCCTATAGATGGAACAACAATATGAACTAATCAGACCCCCCAGAGCTCATGTCTCTAGCTGCATATGTATTAGAAGATGGCCTAGTTGGCCATTATTCGGGAGGAAAGGCCCCTGGTCTAGCAATGTTTATATGCCCCAGTACAGGGGAATGCCAGGGCCAAATAATGGGAGGGGGAGGGTAGGGGAGCAGGGCGGGGGGTGAGTATCAGGACTTTTGGGATAACACTTGAAATGTAAATGAAGGATTTCTCTAATTAAAAAAAAAAAGAAAATATCTAATAAAAATTGAAAAAACAAAACAAAACAAAAGAAAACAACAACAACAACAAAAAAAGAATTTGGTAACTTCATTACCTTTTAATATCCTCACTATCTGAATGGCTTCAGTGGTTCTTTCTTTCTTTCTTTCTTTCTTTCTTTCTTTCTTTCTTTCTTTCTTTCTTTCTTATGCTATCATTTCTATATGATGGATAAAAATTCCACATTATTCTTGGAATGTATACATTCTCAAATTCTATTCCTAGCATAAAAATAAATATGTAAGTAAATAAATGAAAAACAAATAAACACATGAACCCTAGCACTAAACTCATCAAAAGTGTTTATTATAAAACATACTTATGTCTAAGTATTAAAATGTGGTTGATTTGGCTTTATTTCTATAAATTGTTTAAATAAATAGAATTTTAGATAATTAAAATTATAATAATGGAGCATAATTAAATATCATTTAGAGATTTATTTTATCTGTTCTCTTCATGGTGATATGAAAATTAAAAGGGCAAATAGGTTGTCAGTAAATATTAACAAATTTAGTGTAATTGATAAATAGTGGTAATGGTAGGAAAAATAATTCCATTTGAAAATTGTCCATTTACTAAAAGGGCATAACACTTTAAATACTTTTGTATTGTCTGATAATAATGAAATAGTCTATAAATATTGGTTATTTTAAAATTTTGTTACTTATTTTATGTCAATTAGGCAATGATAAGGCTCAGAATAACTCTATCAGTTAACTTTTAGTTTGTGACTCATTATCAATAAGATAATTTCCAATTTTCCAGTACACTCTGAATATATCAATTTTCTTGGTTTGCTTTCTCAGCAGATGTAGAATAGACTTTAAAAATTATATTATGTTTAATAATGCTTATTAATGGTCATAGTAATGTTTAATCTAACTTATCTTGTATCTAGTTGCCTTGAAATCATATATTTCTTCTATTCTGTGGACAAAGATGAACGTTGAAGCTATTCTCTATGTGAATGCATTGTCACTGTTCTAGGCTTCAGCATTATATTTCATCTTTAAAAAAGGAAACACAGATTCATGTCTGTCAATTAAACATTCTCCAAAAACATTTGTATGTTTCTTCAAAAGCTATAATAGTATTTGAAAATACTTGATAGTTACTAAATATATTAGGTATTTAAATGGATTACTTACAAATGTAATCACTGAATTATGATTTGACATACTTACAAGTACATGTTTTAATGCCATTTTTTGGATGCCAAAACTGTGATAATCAGACTTTATTCTGAAAGATAAAATTAATGTAAAGGATATAGCTGTTAGTAGAGAAGTGTTTGCCTAGCAGTAATGGTGCTGGGTGAAAACAAAACTAAAATTGCAAGCAAACAACAAGAAAACCATCATAGTACCAGGCATAACATTTCACGGAAGTCAACTCAATTATTTATTTATTTGTGTATGCAGATGGAGTCCTACTGGTCAGCATATCAGCTACTAGAATATAAGTGTAGAACAATCATACTAGATAGTATCTTGCACGGAGAATCATATATTTTAGTTCTTTTTTTTTTTTCCAATAGGGAGTATTTGGATATCACTTTTGGATTATCAGAAAAAAAAATCATTCTTTAATATATTTCACCTCATTAGTGATTTTGTTCAGGTATGTATGCTATGATGGAAGGGGGCTAAATTCCACAAGACAGTAAAGATAGTAAAGACAGACTGAGAATGTCCGGGAAAAAAATGAGATAGCCTACTTTCCTAACTACGCTGTGTAAATGATGATATTATTTTCTTATATCACTTTATTTTCTCATATAATGGGACGAGAGGAAAGCTGTACCCAAGCTGTGTGAACGTATGGCTTGTGCTAAACCGAGAACATTTCTTTGTTTTAACTATCCCTTGACCTAGTCCTGGAAAATTCTAGCCTAAATCCAAGTTTACTGATTTAATTCAACTTCTTAAGTCATTCATTATTACAGAGAAATTCAATGATAGTTTAAGGGGAGATACTGTGAACAGATACATGCAAGGAGCTGAAAGTGTTGTTTTTATCTACTCTTTATGACTGGTGTGAAGTCTTCATCTCTGTCTATATTTTAATGCTCTATGACAAAGTAAAAATAACAGCATTGGAATGGCTTCATTGAAATTGCTAATAACAGAGACTGAATTTTATACAAAAAAAGTCACTAAGAAATTTTCCATTTGTAGAATGATTCACTATACCTATAATTAAAGAGAGTAGAAGTCTATCACCTGAATAAACTGAGTCATAACAAAAAAATGGAAAGTTACAAAACCAAAACTTTGTCAATATAAAGAAAATATGATTGTAGTATTGTGACACAAGGAAAAATATGTTCAGCATTTTTATATCACCATCAACATAGGTTTTAGACCGAATGTAGTTTCCATGTGTGTGGTGGAATATTTCCCTAATGAATAAAGATTACAAGGGACCAATCACTGAGTGGAGAAGCAGGACTTTCATGTCTGGGGTTGAAAGAGGGAATGCAGGAGAAAGAGATGGCTGGACCGAGGGAGGCAGACAGAATGTAGGAAGCCAGAGGCTGCCAGTCTGAGTGGCAGAAAGTGATCAGCCACTTGACAATTTATAACATAGATTAGTTTACATAATTAGGATGATCGGTTCTGTGCCTAATGATTGTGCTATCTGCTGATTCTAAACAAAGATTGTATGGTGATTTCCTTCATGTGTCCATTCAACTGGGTCCCAGAGAAAGGGAAGGCAGTAGAACATGGCATGAAAGATTGCACCCCGGCCAGCCACAGGAATTTGGCAGTAGCCAGCCATGGGAAATTAGTGACCTAGAGGAAAGGATTTTGGAGCTATGAATCAGAGAGTCTGCCAGGCTGAGAACAGGCCAGCCTGTCTGCTGGTGCCTAGTTGGCAATAGCATGGGTTGCTTTTTTGATATTTCATGCAACACATATACATGCATGTGCAAAGTCTGCATCATTATTTTCTTCAACTTCTTAAATATATGTGTAGTTAGCATTTGCATACAACTAACCAGGAATGTTGCAATTGCAAATTTGTATCCCACATTGTATATAGAAATTTATCTTTTCAAGATTTTATGCTTCTGTTGATATATTTATATCTACTTATAGTTGACCCTATATTCTTGTGAGAAAAAAATACTGTTTAAAGCTATCAAGGTGATTAGAAAGGAATTAAGAGATTAAAGTGAAAAAAGAAACCTTGGGTCAACAAAGACTAAACTGGATATAATTTAACATTATTTAAAATCATCAATTTTCTGTTTAGATTTTCACTAAATACTTATTAATATTTCTAATTGCTATTTGTATATATTTTAATGACATATAATGATGTAAGAGCCAGATCAGTTTTCTGGGAAGTGATTCTTCTAATACTGACAAAATTTATACCAATAAAATTTTGCTAACATGGCTGCCCCAATGTGAGCTAAAGAAGAACAACATCAATTGACAATGACAAAGTGGATGGGAAAACTTCTTGTAGACTCTACCCTACAGAATAACCATAGGGAGCTAAGGAAGTCTGTTATAAGAGTGCTGGCCTTACACACAGATGAGCATACCAATTGATTTGCTAGTGTTAGAAGGCCAACCCTAAAAACAGACCTATGTATAAATTGGCTATGAATTGAAGAGGATGAGGCATAGGAGAGGGTATAATCGGAGGAAAGGAAGTGAGAAATGTTGTTATTATGCAGCAATCTTTAGAATATATATAATTGTTTTTATAAGTCATCATGAACTTATAGCAGAGAGAGACAGAGAGAAAGAAAGGAGTAAGGATAGAAACATTACTTGGGAAATCAAAGACCAGAACATCATGAATCCATGTAAAAATTTGCGATTCCCCAACACTGTCTGTCTCTGTGTCTCTCTGTATCTCTGTATCTCTCTCTCTTTTTCTCTCTTTCTCTGTCTGTCTGTGAGAGAGAGAGATTTCTTTCTCACACAGATGCACACAATTCTAAACATAAATATTTCCATTATAATTTAAAGTACCATAGACTTAAATTGGTGACATGTTCATGGAATTTGTTGCTGATAATTTTATTTATGTTCATGACTTCTAAAGCACTTGGTGTAAGATATAAAAGACAGATCAAACAGTAGAAAAAGGGATTTTTGAAAGCATCACAACAGGTTATTAGCTATGAAGGAATGGAAACTTGATAAATATATAACCTGAGGCTCCAACCAAATTATGCCCATTCAAGAAACCTAGCATGTCATATCAGATACAAGGAAATGCTGATGATTTCCTTCAATAGTTAATGAAAGTCTACTAAGTCATACCACCAGAGTTAAGCACATTTCCCTGGCCCAGTAGAGGAAAGAAACTGTGTTGATGTATATACAAATATTCTTTTTTTTATTAGTTATTTCATTTGTTTACATTTCAAATGTTCTTTCCCTTCTAGGTCTCTTCTCCACAAACACCCCACCCCGTTTTCCTCAACTTTTCTTCTATCAGGGTGCTCCCCCACCCACCTATCCACTCCCACCTCACCCTCTACCATCCAACTTTTCTGGGGCATCAAGCCTCCACAGAACCAAGCACCTCCCCTCCTATTAATGTCAAATGAGGCCGACCTCTGCTACATATGAAGCCAGAGCCATAGGCCAGCACACGTACACTCTTTAGTTGTTCCCTTGGACCTCTGAATGGTCTAGTTAGTTGATACTTTTGATTTTTCCTAAGAGATTGCAATCCCCTTCAGCTCCTTCAGTCCTTACACTAACTCATTCACTGGGGCCCCCAGACTCAACCCAATGATTGGCTGTGAATATCTGCACCTGTCATAGGTGCTGGCAGAGCCTCTGAGAGGACAGCTATACCAAGCTTCTGTCTGCAAAAACATCTTGGCATCAGCAATAGTATTGGAGTTTGTTGTCTGTGGATGAGAAGGATCCAAAATAGTATTGGAGCAATAGTATTGGAGTTTGTTGTCTCTGGATGGCCTTTCCTTCAATCTCTGCTGCTCCATTTTCATCCCTGAATTTCCCTTACATAGGAACAATTCTGTTTTAAATGTTTGGGAGGGATGGGTGGCCCCATACCTCAAGTGGGGGCCATGTGGAGTTACTGGATGTGGCTCTATCTCTCTGTTGTTGGGCATTTCGGTTAAGGTCATCCCCATTGGATCCTGACACCCTCTCACTTCCTGGCATCATGGACTTTCTAGTGGTTTCCACCCCCATTCATGACCCCTCCATTGCTAGATATTTCTATTTATTCTCCTGACCCTCTGAACTTCTCTCTTATTTCTTTCCATAACCAATCTGCCCCCAATTTTCCATTTCCCTGCCTTCTCCTACTCAGGTCCCTCCCTCCCTCTGCTCCCTATAATTATTTTGTTTACCTTCTAAATGGAAATAAAGCATCAATAATTTGGCCTTCCATTTTGTTAAGCTTTGTATGGTGTAAGAGATATATCATGGATATTCTGAGCATTTTGACTAAGATCCATTTATCAGTGAATATCTATGATGTCTGTCCTTTGGAGTCTGGGTTACATCACTCACATGACATTTTATAGTTCCAGCCATTAGCCTGCAAAATTTGTAAAGTCTTTATTTTTAATAGCTGAGTAGAAGACTACTGTAATAACATTGTATAAATGCAAAACCTTTTCTGTAACCACTCTTCCATTGAGGGACATCTGGTTGCTTCCAGCTTCTGGCTAATAATAAGTAAGGCTTCTATGAACATAGGGGATCATGTGTTCTTGTGGTATGGTGGAGAATCTTTTGGATATGTGCCTATGAGTGGTATAGCTTGGTCTTTAAGTAGAACATTTTCAAATTTTCTGTGAATCCACCATAGTAATTGCCAAAGTGGTTGCAATTCCACCAGCAATGGAGGAATATAATTCTTTCTCCACATCCTCAACAGCATCTGAGATTTTTCATCTTAGCTTTTGATTGGTGTAAAGTGGAAGCTCAGGGTCATTTTGATTTACATTTCCCTGATGACTAAGGGTGTTGAACATTTCTTTGGGTGCTTCTTGGCCATGTGATATTCCTCAGTTGAGAATTATTTGTATAGTTCTGTACCCCATATCTTAATTGGATTATTTAGTTTTCTGGAATCTAACTTCTTAAGTTCTTTGTATATTTTGGATATTAGCCTTCTGTCCAATGTAGTGTTGGTAAAGATATTGTCCCAATCTGTAGGTTGCTGTTTTGTCCTATTGACAGTGTTCTTTACCAAAAAGATTTTCAGTTTAACGAGGTCATATTTGTCAATTGTTGATATCAGAGCCTGAGTGATTGGTGTTCTGTTCACGAAAGCTTCTCCTGTGCCAATGTGTTAGAGGCTCTTTATACTTTCTCATCTATTAGACTCA
This sequence comes from Mus minutoides, assembly GCA_902729485.2. NCBI lineage: Eukaryota > Metazoa > Chordata > Mammalia > Rodentia > Muridae > Mus > Mus minutoides. Next base: position 56,645 of record CACVCL010021397.1, read on the forward strand.
GCATATCTTGATTTATGTTCAGGTACTTTATTATATTTACTTGGACTTGTGCTTAGTACAGGAGATAAGAATGAATCGATTTTAATTCTTCAACATATAGAACACTAGTTAGATCAGCATTATTTGTTGAAAAAGCTGTTTTTTCCACTGGATGATTTTGGATTTTTTGTCAAATATCAAGTGGCTATAGATATGTGGTTAGTTCATATTGAGGTTCCTTCTATGGGGTTTCAGACCCCTTCAGCTCCCTGGGTACTTTCTCTGGCTCCTTCATGGGGACCTTGTGATCAGTCCAATGGATGACTTTGACCATCCACCTCTCTATTTCCCATGCACTAGCAGACCCTCACAGAAGCAGCAATATCAGGCTCCTGTCAGCAGGCTCTTGTTGGCAACTGCCTAGTGCTTGGGTTTGGTGGTTGTTTACGAGATGGATCTCCAAGTGGATCAGTCTCAGGATGGTCATTTCTTCAGGCTTTGCTCCAAATTTTGTCTCTGTAACTCCTTCCATGGGTATTTTGTTCCCCATTCTAAGTAGGAAAGAAGTATCCACACTTTGGTCTTCCTTCTTTTTGAGTTTCTTGAATTTTGCAAATTATATCTTGGGTATTCTAAGTTTCTGGGCTAATATCCACTTATCAGTGGGTGCATATCATGTGTGTTCTTTTGTGATTGGGTTACCTCATTTAGGATGGTATCCTCCAGATCCATCCATTTGCCTAAGAATTTCATAAATTCATTGTTGTTATTAGCTGAGTAGTACTCCATTGTGTAAATGTCCCACATTTTCTGTATCCATTCTTCTGTTGAGGGACATCTGAGTTCTTTCTAGCTTCTGACTATTATATAAAAGGCTGCTATTGAGGTTAGCGCACAAAGTACTGGGAATACTTTAATACAAACTCACTAATATATTGACTAAACACGAGAATAGATGTGGAACTTCTCTTTCCATTGGCAAAATATATCATTTTTTAGTTATAATTTTCTTACAAGTAAAAAAAAAAAACTATTCTAGGCCACATATAAGGAGAAAAAAGATGCCTGCTAAATATTCTTAGAAGTTGCAAATCTGTCTTTAAAAAGAAGGAGACTGAGAAATCAGAAGATACATGAAGTCATGCCAACAGAAGGGAAAACTTATAAGCAAGACTATGTACCTCATGGAAACCCAAAATGTTCAACTACTTGAAACATGAAATTCTTCTATATCAAAAGGTGTTATCTGAGATTCTCCAGACAGTTTTAGACAACTAGTACATAAAGAAATTAGAGCACAAAACCCTATCTGAGAGAACAGAGTGAATGTTTAAATTAAAAGAGACACACAGACTGAAAATATATTTTCAAGACATTTTCATAATGAAAAAGGAATTGTGTACAGTAGGCACACATAAACAAACACACATGCATACATATGCACATAAGCAAACACACACATATCTATAAAGACAGGCATATCTATATTATTTTTTTTGATGAGTAGCTAGTCATATGATCCTGAATCTGACCAAAAAATAATTAAGAATCCAAAACTGAGGTTGCCTTTTAATTACTGCTTAGTTTTTTTTGTCCTTGCATTTCCTTTAGACAGGAATATTTCTGGGTTAAACATTTTGAAGAAGGGTGGGAGGCCCCCTGCCTCAACTGGGGGCCATGTCTCTCTACTTCAGGTAATCTCTTCTGGTTCCATTAGTCTACTATTGGGCATTTTGTCTAATTCATTCCCACTAAATCCTTGTAGCTTCTCATATCCCAGGTTTTTGGGACTTTACAGAGGTTCCCCGTGATCCCTATCTCCCCCTGCCACATATTTCCATTCATTCTCTCGGCCTTTTGAGCATCCCTCATGTCTTTCCCTATACTTGATCCTAGCTTTCCTTTACACTTTCCCCCTTTTCTCTCCCACCCAATTTTTCTCTACATCTGCCTGTCATGACTATTTTATATCCCTTCTAATTTGGCTTCAGGTATCTATACTTGAGCTTTCCTTCTTGATAAATTTTCTAAGGACTGTAAGTTGTAACATGAGTATTCTGAAATTTTTGGTTAAAATCCACTTCAGTGAGTACATGCTTTGCATGGTCCTTTGGATCTGCGTGGCCTCACTCAGGATAATATGAATCTAATAGAAGAGAAACCGGGAAATAGCCTTGAGTAGTTTGGCACAGTGGAAAATATCCTGAACAGAACACCAATGGCTCATGCTCTAAGATCAGCAATTGACAAATGGGACTTCATGCAAATGAAAAGCTTCTCTAAGGCAAAGGACTCTGTCAATAGGACAAAAGAACAACCTACAGACTAAGAAAAGATCTTCACTAATTCTACTTCCAATAAAGGGCTAATGTCCAAAATATATAATGATATTAGACTCCAAAAATCAAATAACCTTATCTGACATCAATGGGAGGGGAGGAAGGATTGATGCTCCAGCATAGAAGGATGCTAGAGGGGTGAAGCAGGAGTGGGTGAATAGATGAAAGAGCACCCTCATAGAGGAAAAGGGGATGTGGGAAAGGGGTGATAGGATGGAAGGGGTAGGCGATGGGATAACTGGGAAGGAGCATATCATCTGAAATGTAAATGAATAAAATGATTAAGAAAAAAGAAATAAAAATGGGGTATAGAGCTAAAAAGAAAATTCTCAACACAGGACTCTCGAATGACTGAAAAGTGGATTAAAGAAATGTTCAACATCTTTAATCATAAGGGAAATGCAAATCAAAAGTATCCTGAGATTCCACCTTACTCCAAACAGAATGGGTAATATCAAAAACTCAAGTGAAAATATATGCTGATGAGGAAGTGGAGAATGAGGAATACTCCTCCATTGCCGGTGGAAATTTAAGCTAGTAAAACCACTCTGGAAATCAATCTGGTGTTTCCTAAAAGTTAGAAATTGTTCTACTTGAAAACCCAGCTCCTGGGAACATACTCAAAAGTTGTTCCACCATACCAAAAGGACACATGCTCCACTGTGTTCATAGCAGTCTTATTTACAGTAGCCAGAAGCTAGAAAGAACCCAGATGTCCCACAACCAAAGAATGGGTATAGAAATGTGGTTCATTTACACAAGGGAATAGTATTCAGCCATTAAATACATGAACATCATGAATTTTAGACGTAAATAAATGGAAATAGAAAATATTCTATGTGAGGAAACACATACCCAAAAGGACACGCATGGTATGCACTCATTAATAAGTGGGAATATTTTTAAACAACACATACATAACAAAAGCAAATATGTTGAAATCACATTTTGCATATAAAATTTCTCAATTTTAAAGATATGATGAAATTAAAAATATTGAATTAAAAATGGAATGTTCTTTTAACTCTAAAAATCACAATTTTTCAACAAATATTTGAGTGAGTTGAAATTACTTTAGCTGTCACTGGAAATCTAGAAGACTGAACCAGAGATACAGGAAAAAAAAGGCACAGAAAAACAAAAACAAAAACAAAGGATAAACAAACTAAAAAAAAATCATAAGAACCTATGCAAGAGTAAAATCATATATATATATATATATATATATATATATATATATATATATATATATATATATATATATCACCACCAAATATAGGAACATGAGCGGTGATGAGAATACTCTTTGAGATTTCATACAAATAAAACAAACAATATAGAAAGATTTAGATATTAGTACATTCTGTAAAGAACAACAGGGCAATCAACTTTTGAAATTTCATACAAATTCTACCTTAAATATGTACCTATTCCATATGAGGCATATAAAATACATAAATATTATTGAAAAGTATTATCTTTATAGGGGATCTGAGGGCATTTCTGAAAATTTTAATATATTCCATATGAATAGTAATTGGCCAGGACAATGATCACTTTTCTGATTTTGAGCCATGCCATATCTAATAACCATGGTTATTGACATGTGATCTTGTGGAGATACACATGCTTGAGTTTGATAAACTAAACGTATACATATATTGGTCCTTGTAGACAAATATAACAGAAACATTTTTGAAATGAAGAGTCATTGTCTTGTCTTCAACATTTTTTGTTTCTTAGAATTTTTTGCCTGTTAAAGTTTTTTACTTGCTAACTATATTTATTTCATCATGACTGCAGAAAGTCACTTTCCTTCTACTAATATTCCCCAGTAGAAGAAAGTTGTAGACATTAACTGCAGCACATATGTTTGAAGACAAAACATTAAATTCTAAGTGTTTTTGTAGACCTGCAGCATGCTGTTTGCTGGAAATTGGGAGTCTGCTAAGTGAATCTTTTAGCATTTCAGAGATAACATCTTTTTGCCCAAAAGAAAATGGCTTTTCATTTCTTGCTATAACACATTGTTCACTGCAAAGTGAACATTTTCCCTACCTACTTCAAATTGCATCCAGCAGAGCAACTAAGGAAACTGTTGAACTTTCAGAGTAATACAGAATTCTGACAGTGATTTTGGCATCCTCTTCCATCAGGTTACTTTCTTGGGTGTATTAGTATTTGTATCTCTACCGAGAAAAAAAGGGGGGGGGGAGATTAGAAATTTAAGCAATAATGCTTGTTTGAATTTGTATACAGAGAGGAAATAAAATCATCAATAGAGTGTTAAGGCCCATAAAATGATTATACAATAAAGACAAATGCTTACTAGTTTTCACTTTGAATTAATTCTAACATTGAATCATGGATAGTATACTCATAGACAATGATGCAGTACTATAAATGAATTATATAGAACATGAAATGTACTAGTCAGAGTGAATTGAGTAGTAAGAACTATTTAATTTCTTAGGGTACTTTAAAGTGTGGTGTGGACTATAGTCAGTGGCATTTACATTTGTGGAATGTGACTCCCAGTGAGACAGGCACAATCTGTCTATTTTTACAATTCGTCCATATTTGCTTATTTTGGGAGAAGGGAGGTAGGTAGAAAAATTTTATATTACTTGATATTTAGTTCTTATAGGAAGCACAAAAAAAGGACATGCACTCTTTTTTGTTTGGTTGGTTTTGTTTTGTTTTGGTTTGGTTTTGTTTTGTTTTTCAAGAAAGGGTTTATCTGTATAGCCCTGGCTGTCCTGGAACTCACTTTGTAGACCAGGCTGGCTTCGAACTCAGAAATCTGCCTGTCTCTGCCTCCCGAGTGCTGGGATTAAAGGCGTGCGCCACCACACCTGGCTAGGACATGTACTCTTAAGCCACAAAATCTCTTCTGATGAGAACATAGTCTGGTAGTCTGGAGTCAATTCTTATTTTCTTGCTTACAGCACTGTACATAAAACTATCAAAGGACCAAGATGGCCACTGCTACTTTGTCTGCAGCCCCAAAGAACCAAACTATTGACAGGGCTTGATCACCTCATGGAATAGTCGCTTTTGTCACTAAGGAAACTTGAAACAAATGGAAAATGTAACAGACATCATGAAACTCGAAACCACAACTCATCCACATCTCTGCAGCATGTGTTCAGTCATAGGTGGAAGTTCTTCAACAGTGACTCCTAAAATTGGAAGTAAGTTTACACTTGATTTGTAAACTAAATAGTATCTGAAACTTTGGTAGTACTGATCTTAAGTGTTTCTCTCCACAGAATTTGCATAAAAAAAGAAAATTGAATGAGTAGTTCTTAAAATATTATTAAAAGTGATTAACACAGGGTTCCCAAGGGAAGAGCTAGAGAAAGTACGCAAGGAGCTGAAGGGGTCTCCAACCCTATAGGTGGAAGAACAATATGAACTAACTAGTACCCCC
>CACVCL010021400.1:5000-62366 GCA_902729485.2 Mus minutoides
GCACAGCTGATCGATGCAGTGGAGTACAGAGGCTACAGAATCTACGTGGCTCTCACTAGGAAAACCTAGCCAAGGTAAGCACACCCCCAGAATCCCTGATGCACTGTCCTGGGGGAACCCCTAAAGTGAAGCACCCCGCTCTGGTGACTGTGGAGGATACCGCCAGAAGCTCCTTCCTTAGCCCCTCACACCCAACTCCCGCAGCGCCATTTCCAAGGATGCTTCCCAGGAAAATGTCAAGTAAACAAATCTTTGCCGTAGATCAGCCTCCTGAGAAGTTTTGCTTGAGAGAAGGATCCAGACTCCATCCCAATCTTACAAAACAAAACAAAACAAAACAAAACAAAACAAAACAAAACTAAACTAAACTAAACTAAACTAAACTAAACATAAAATACTTTGTCTTGGTGTCATAAGGAGCAAACATATCCTGGAAATAAGAGTCACTGCAAAGTGATATTCTTGAAAAGTCAAAGCTCAGCTCTGGCTGAGTGCAGCTAAATGCCCTGATCATCGGCATTTGCACGCTAGCCACAGAGGTAAGTGTAAGTCCTCTTTTGAAGCCCATTATCAGATCCATCAAATATTTCTAATGGTTTTTCTATTCAATATCTGGATTCTACTGAAAATGGTACAAGGAGCCATCAGCACATCCCCAAGGCCCAGAGAAAGAATAGAGGCATGGACAAAATGGCATGCTGCTGTTTATAACAGTAGTTATATATCCATGGGGGATTGTGGTGGGGGTGGATTCAGAACATGAAAAGTCAAATAATCGTTTAAATAAATGCATGCAACCTCCCTAAGAAAGCAACGATGAAAACTGGTAATGAACGTAACAGCCAGCGGTGAAAAATCTAAAGTGGCAAAGTGAGGATAGACATAGCTGAAGAGAGAAGGAGCAAACTGGAAGACAGATTTGAGGGACATACTGAGCCTCGTGCTCTGGAGTGAAAAAGACATCAGGAAAACATTTAAAAAGTCAGAAAACTAGGCATGATGGAAAGCTGAATACTTGCATAACTGGAGTCCTGTAGCAGAGGGGAAAGGAGCAATGTTTTAAGACAAAAATGATGTGGACACTCTAAAAGTAACTGCACATATTAAGTATGAAACCAGGAATAGTTTTAAATGAACACACATAGACATGACACAGAAAACTTACTAGAACCAAACCCAAAATATTAAAATGAGCAATTTTCTTCAAAGAAACAATGATAAAGTAACAGTAATATCTTGAGGAAAACAAAAGTGAAAAACCAGAAGAAGATGGAATTGTTTTCAAGGCACTAAAATGTGAAACCAACAAAGAAAATAACTAGGAATTCCCGGTTTTGATGCAATCCTTTGATCAATATCATCTATTTGGGACATGTTTCAATTTCATGCTAACAGGTATGATTCAAACCGGAAGACTCAGGGAAGTATGAACTGGTGTTAAATTGGAAGTTTGTTTTAAAGGAGTGAGAATACGTTAAAAAAAAAAGTGTGGTCTGTTCTCACGCAGGGTGGTAGAATGTGTTGTGTGCTAATTTTTAAATATAATGTGTGAGACTTCACTCTTCTGCCCTGAAAATCCCCATCTGTAGCATTAACTCAAGTGTTCTAAAAGGCTTAATTTGTGGAGGAAAAAAAAAAAAAAAAACAACAACCCAAAACAAAATGGTGTTACAGTAGAGGGTGGACAGACCATATTTTAAGGGAATATTTACATTTCAAATGGATACCCATGAGAATGAGTCTTGAATACCCTACGCAAGAAAGGAAATAATTTATATGTAAATGTAAGTGATGAATTATTGAAATTTACTGAAATGACCAGAAGCTGTTTGTGAATGAACATGGGCATCAGAAAGATTGGTTGATCAGACACAAAAGCATTAACTCTCCACTAACTATCAATAGCAACGACAGGTGTGTCACACTGTTGGAATGTTGGAAATAGTTCTGTACAATGGAAGTGCAGCCTGACACACATCACAAACGGGAGTTTCCACAGAGACAGGGAATGTGACCTGCTTCGCAAATGTGGCTGAGGGTAAATTAGTACATTTTCTAGTATATTTTGAATGTTTTAATATGATTTATATAAATTATATTTTATATGCTCTTAATGTGATACATTTATACAATATATAAAAATTGCATTTTATATTTTTTATATTTCATACACTTTATGTGTTTTTAAATCTTAGAATAAAACTTTTACTTCAACTAGGGATGACTCTCCAAAGAGGGAGAGAGCAAACACAAGGACGTATGCATATCTCACTCATATTATGAGAGCTTAACTAGATAAGGAAGTATTTCTTTCTCGTTTTGTAACCATTTATCGATTCACTATGAATTTCACATCATGCACCCCAATCCCACTCATCTCCCTGTCCCTTTGTAAATGACCTCTGCCCTTGTAGCCTCCCCTTCTATATAAAATAAGATAAATAAAATAAGATAGAATAAAAAACAAACAAATACACAACTCTCTTGTCGAGGAAGCTGTAGTGTGTCACAGCATGTCACACAGTGTACCTTTTTGTCCACACATCTTCACTTGCAAATGTTAATTGCAATGAATCATTGGTCTGTTTCAAGGCCTCTGGATCTGGGCCTAGGTGGTAGCTGAGTTGGTCAGCCCACCAACTCTCCTGTACCCACACTGTCGGGGCCAGCTCTCCATCGGTGCCCCAGCTAGCACACTCAGTGCTGCAGCCAACAAGGAGCAGGGCCAGTTCTCCTGCTCTCATGCTCTTGGGCCAGCTTTTTCACCCCCATACCACCAGGGCCAGCTCTACTGTGCTGCCTAGGTGAAATGCAGGGGCAACTCTCCCCAGTACTGCTGCATGCAGGGTGCTGGGCAGCTCTCTTGTTCTCATGACCTTCCTGCCCAGCACAGTGGTGAAGGGCAAAGAGGGGAGGACATAGTTTTTGTATGTATTTTATACTTTTATATGCTTTTTTATATTATACATTTAAAATGTTTATTTTTATATTACTATGATACAATGCCCAAGTCCAACTAATTGTATAAGGAAAAGAGGTTTGCTTATCTCACAGTTCAGAAGGTTGAAGGCACAATGCTTGGCTCCAGTCCAGCTCTGGTGACAGCCCCGCAGGCTGTGACCCAAAGCAGTGAGAATGAATCCATGTGAGGAACGAACCCACTTAGAGACCAGAAGCCAGAGGGAACCAAAGTTCTACATCTCTTCTCTTAGACCTGCCTTGACCCAGTCACTGTTTCCCAGGCTCACCAAGAACATGGCCCTTAGACCCAATCTCCCAACATCGGAAGAGCCAAGCCTGGCATTAGGAAAGACCTAAGTTGCAGACAGCTAGAAATGCAAACTCCCGGCAAGGGTGTGAAGAAACTGCAGCTCCATTTGAGTATTGTAAGTGTTTAATTGCCATAAAGCCCACAACCGCGCTCCGAGGTCCACTTCTCCCCAGTCACTTGTAGGTGTGTAATGGCCAATAATCACACATAACATCTTTATAACAGCACCATTCTTCAAGTCAGTCCCTGAAAATATCCTAGATGCCTATCAACAGCAAAGTGGATTAACGCATTATGAGGAATTTACATGATGATTTATCACAGCGTTTATAAAAAAGCAATGGCAGCTATGCAGGAAAGTGCTGATGGTTTTTAACAGACTTGTGGGATGAGTGTTTAGGAAGAATGCAAAGCAACACATAGTATCAGAAATCAAGGCAATGCTCCCAGTGGGATGATGGAAAGAAAGTAGCAATGAGAGAATATTGCAGACAAAAGTGATGTGCTTTACAGACATAGGTGGCTTCTTTGGAGGACACTGGTGTTGTCGGATTTCTTAGCCTGGAGTGGGATAGATAGACATGGGTGTGTCTACTCTGTGATGCTGTGTTAAGTGAATACCTTCTGATAGATACAGATACAGATACAGATACAGATACAGATACAGATACAGATACAGGTAAAGGTACAAGTACAGGTATATGTATAGATATATGGATATAGATGCATATATACACATATTCCTGTTGATCTGCATTTATATACACTAATTCAAATAACTGAAATACATGAAAGAAGTGTTGACTGGGAATTCAGCATGAGATATCTAAGCTAAAAATGTTTACTATAATAGAATATATTGTGAACATTCTTCCCTCTGTGATCCCTATGTGTTTCCAAAGCACAAACAATGAAAATATCAAATATAAACCAATTTTAGAATTATTGCACGTAGATGATAAATTGTTGAAGAGGTAAAAATATACCTGTATCTACACATGTGTGTATTTGACTGTGTATGTATGAATGTATACATGTGTCTTGTATGTGCATTGTCTGTTTTATGTGAATATGTGTGTTTGGGCATACATGTATGTTTTCAGATAATCATAAGAAAATCAGTACTTTCCCCCCTTGGCGGAGTGGGAGGCAGAGTTCATTACTACTGGGAAAAATTGCAACTTGTGGTAACATCAGGTTCTGTGGCTAGAGTCTTGAAGGAAACAGATGAAGTCATTGTTCTAGAGATTAGGCAGAGAAGGTGCAGGTAAGAAGGGCCACTGTAGATGATTGGATTTGTGCAGCTTTACAGAGCTGTATTGTACAAGGTTGACATAGCTTAGCATTTAAGAATTGACCTGTGATTATCCACCAGGTGAATTAAATATTTAGCAACAGCTAAAAGGAGCAGGTACTTTAGAAATCGCATGTGCACACACACACACACACACACACACATGTGCATGCACACATACACAAATGCATACATATATTACACACACACAGGCATGCATACACACCATACATGCACACTTCACACACATGCACACACACACACACACACACACACACACGAATACATACCACACACACCCTTCCATGCATGCATGCACAGATGTATCTGAGCACATACCACAACTGTGTGCACACAGACATGAATCATGGAATAACTCCCAAATTGTACCAACTTTCAGAAAATATCAAGAAGTGTGTTGACTAGTCTCTTTGTCAACTTGATACAGCTAGGGAAAAGGGAAGAGGAAACTGCCCCCATGGGGCTGGCTGTGTTGCATTTTCATGACTGATGTGGGAAGGCCCAGATGATTCTGTGAGGTGCCATCCCTAGGCAGGGGGTCCTGGGTTATATTAGCAAGTAGGCTAACACATTTGATAGCCCAGCATGGGGTACACACCTTTAACCCCAGCACTCAGGAGGCAGAGGCAAAAGGTTCTCTGAGTTTGAGACCAGCCTGGTCTATAGAATGAGTTTCAGGACAGCCAGGAGGACTACATGGAGAAATCTTATCTTAACAAAACAAAACAAAAATAAAAGCTGACTGAGAAAGCCGCTAGGGGCAAGCCAGCCGCTGCTTCTCTTCCTGCCTCCAGGTTCTTGCCTGACCGGCCTTCCCTCAGTGATGGAGTGTGATGTGGGAGCATAAGCTGAAACTGACTTGTTTCCCCCACTTTGCTTTTGGCCATAGGGTATCATAGCCACAGAAAGCAAACAAAGACAAGAGAGCTATCCATTTCATCTGATATACTTACAATGTCACAGCTAGAGAAGACAGCATAAACAAGGGACTATATTAAATTCCGATTTAGTGAGATAAATCCCATGAGATTATTATCAAGATCAACAAGGTCTAGGAAGAACAGCAGGTGACAACTCCACAGGGTTAATGATGAGAACAGAGAGATAGCTTAAAAAATAACAACCATCGGGGCCCCACATTAAGAGAATAGAGGATAAACTTTATCTCACCAGGCGCTGCAGAAGCTTTTGATAGAAGTCAAACCCATTCCATTCACTTAGAAAACACAAGCTAATGAATTGCTCTTATCTTGATCGAAAGTATTTGCCAGCAAATGGATGGTGTGTCTTACTTACCAGAGGAACACTCATCCTGATTTCTCCCTCTTTCTTAGCTTAGCCCCATGAGGGTGCCCGCTTTGAATAACACAGGACTCTGGTGCTGAATACTCTAAACAATGGGCAGAGGGAAAGAAAAACACAAGCCAGGGCCAACATGGTACTGCTTACATGATCATTCTCTTTCCAATAAAAATGCAAGTGTGTGACCGGATGTCAGAGAACTGGTCGGCTAAGTTCAGTTACTAAGCAAAATCATCTGCCCATGAAAAGCAACGGCGTTTCCTTAAGTAACAACACTCAAATAGAAAATGCAGCATAAAAAAAAATTCCATTCACAGTGTAACTAATGCTAAGAAAAGCTCTAGACTGGTTGTGCTCAACCTTCCTAATGCTTCCACACTTTAAGGGTCAGTCATTCAACCTTTTAGTCAAACCGGGGGTCGCGACCCACAGGCTGAGAACCACTCCGCTCCACACCATGTTTTTCTATTGAAAGAACAAGCATTGGCTTGACTTGAGAGAGAAGCCTGCCAATGAGCATAGCAGGCCAAGCCAATGTCCCATCCAGAGTCCCCCCTGGGTTTACACATGATAAATGTGACTTTCTACTGGGCTATGCAGGACACTTGCTCCTTCTGCCTGTGGTTATATATCACTGTGGTTTTGGATTCTCAGATAGTCTATGCTTGAAAGTGGGAAAGCGGGAGAGGGATACGGTGACAGAGGACAGGAAGTGGCAGGCTGAGATGTTCCTGCCATGTCACCTCATTTGGAACTGAGCCACCTGGTGGCCCCAAAGTGAAGGAAAGTGGGTGGGAGTCACAGCCCTGTGTCTAGGAGGAAGGGCATGGCTGGAAGCTCTGAGCACTTTGTCTCAGTGGTCATTGTGATGCATGTGTGCTCCTATACCAACCAAATAAACAAATAGATAGATAGATAGATAGATAGATAGATAGATAGATAGATAGATAAATGTGTAATAAAAATGAATTTTTAAAGATCTGAAAAAAAATCTATTCATAGTGTATTCTCTGCTCTCAGCCGTGCTGAGAGTCCTTCTGGAGTCAGGAAATCGCTTTGGAGTCTTTGGTTTAGAGGCCACAGCCCTCTGAGGCTTGTCAAATATAAGGAGTCATTATTGAGCAGACCTGTGCTTAGCACAGTGAGACTCAGACAGAGGTCTCCACAGCTGATGCCCAGTCTCATATATTGAGTGGTCTATCAGAAGGCAAACTCATTGTGTATGAACTAACCAAGCAAAACCCCGCCTGTGCTTGTTATACCTTGTTGCTGGGGCAGACATGATGAAGCAATGAGGATGCTGGGATCTGTTTCGCCGATCACAGGGACAACGTGGGCAGAGTGAATGGTCCAGCTGATGGTGTAATGTCAGGGATGGAGTAAGCTGTTTGCACACGGAAGAGGCCAGGTGCTGGGAACAGCAGTGAAAATTGGAGCAAGTCTTTTGACCCTTCTAACTATGTCAACAATGAGTTTTAATGGTTTTGTTTTATCCACTCAGTAGTTGCAGTGACCTTAACTGAGTCGAGGGATTGAAGATATTATCTTATATCACAATCATAGACGCACAGTATAAACTGTAACAGGTGCAGACTGGTACCGTGCACAGCAGAGCCTCGGTGAAACAAAGGGGAATCCTCGGGGACAGAATTAAATAATCCCAAACAAACACACCTGGCCGACAGCTCTAGCAAGCCCATGTCTCCCAGGAGGTGTCTTCTACTTTATAAAGTGAAATCCTTTTGTGAGACAAAACGATGTCTTTGGAACCGTGCAGGAGACAGAGATGTAACGGTGACTCCTATCAGGAACTTGAAAGCCAACAAGTCTGGGGACATGCAACAGAAATAAAAATCCAGCTGCCAACACAGAGGGAAAAAAAAACGTGATTATCCAAACCAGAACTCCAGGCACAATAAGAAACTCGTAATAGGAACCATTGATTCATCTGGCTCTGGGATTGAAGTGGCACTTACTGATCAGCCCAGAAGACCCTAACAGATGCAATAACGATGAGGTACACCTGACCTTCAAGTCCCCAAGCCTGAGGAACCTTGGCAGACACAAGCATCCAGTGGATACTCTTTCCCTCAGGTCCCCACATGAGCATCCACCATGAGACTTTTAAAACCCAACACACTACCTTGAGCAATAGACTCCAGATTCAATATGGTGAGGGGAAGTAATAGATTTGCCAGTATAATGAAGTACGATTTGCACAGGCGCATATGTACTTCAAGGCACAGTGAAACTTAAAACATAACACTGAAAATGTAAAAAGGCAAGACTCTGTGAAAAATGCCAGGGAGGGTGTGATGGTTTATACATGCTTGGCCCAGAGAGTGACACTACTAGAAGGTGTGGCCTTGTTGGATTAGGTGTGTAAGTGTGTGTGGGCTTAAGACCCTCACCCCTCACCCCTCACTGTAGCTACCTGGAAGTCAGTATTATACTAGTAGCCTTCAGATGAAGATATAGAACTCTCAGCTCCTCCTGCACCATGTCTACCAGGATACTGCCATGTTCCTGCCTTGATGATACTGGACTGAACCTCTGAACCTGTAAGCTGGCCCCAATTAAGTGTTGTCCTTATAAGAGTTGCCTTGGTCATAGTGTCTGTTCACAGCAGTAAAACCCTAACTAAGACAGAGGGCTTAGAAGAATTGCCCAGACACATATTTTTTTAAAGAAATGTTACATCTCATAAATAAAATTAAGAGTGCAAGCTACGTTAAGAACAGAGCTTGGTAGAGCTAAAGAGAGACTCATTGAATATAATGTCAACCTGGAGAAATTCTCCTGGAGCCCCTAAGCAGAAGAATGTGAGACACATGACAGAGAAGTTTAAGAATGGCTTAAGGAAAAAAGGTCTATCATAAGCTAAATTGAGGTTCTGATACTAGAGAGAGTGGGAAATATTTAAATCCTCAAATGTATCAGCTGATAAAACTGGTGCCCTCTGTTTGTCTCTGACTGCATAACTCTAAGCAAATATTGGTTGTGTCCGAGAATATTTTCACTAACTCATTTCTAAGATTAAAACTGTGTGACCAGGTCAAAAGTCATGAACTCTTTGGAAGTAAGGATGGAATGAAGCCACTATAAAGTCTTTCTCACTTAACAGGAGGCAGCATTATGGAATCTGAGACTTGCTTAAGTACACACTCATTAAAACATCTTTTATTTTTTAAATATTAAAATCAATCTGTGGGGAGCCAGTGAGATGGCTCAGTGGGTAAAGATGCTTGCCAGCGAACCCGATGACCCGAGTTTAAGTCCCCAGAACCCACACAAAGTGGAGGGAGACAAGTAGTTTTCCCAGTGACCCTGACTTCCATATGTACACTGTGGCACACACAAACTCACATCGCAGTGGTGGTGGCACACATCTTTAATCCCAGCACTACAGTGGCAGAGGCGGGCAGATCTCTATGAGTTTGAGGTCAGCCTGGTCTACAGGTAGAGTGTTCCAGGACAGCCACAACTATGTGGAGAAACCCCGTCTTGAAAAAAGAAACACAAACCAGCATTGATACAAAATAAACAGATCAGTGGAGAAAAAAAGAAATCTGTGTCAAATAAAAATGTTGACCCAGCAGAAAGAGTTGTAACAAAAACCAAGCATAAAGCATTAGGAAGTAAAACCAACCCCATCAATCATGAGAACAAAAGCAAACAGATTAGACAAACATTGCCACTAGTACGGCTGAAATTCTATTAGAATTGTCTAGTGGGATCATATCTGCAAGGTACACCCTTAAACACATAGGTGCTTTAAGGATACAGTAATAAAAGCCGAGTCTGTGGGACCAAGAGAAGCACGGTGTGTCAGAGTGCTGCCATCCGTTTCTCAAATGCTGGGCCACCACAAAAATGCTTCACAAATTTCCAAAGATTGACACTGGTATTAGTTATTTGAACAGAGTGTAATTTATCCAAGAATCAATTAGTTGGGAAATGTAACAGCTGAGGGATGGAACAATACATCTCTAAACAATCTGTCAGTCAAAACGTCAAAGCAGAAGCCAGGGAACGTTCTGGTGAGAGAAACACAGCTCACAAAGCAGAGCTGGGGAGGCACGGAGAGGGGAAGCAGAGTGTTGATGTATACCTTTATTTATTTTCATTTTGTGTGTGTGTGTACACACGCACTTGCGTGCATGCATACACACACATGTACATGTAGTTATGTGCCCATAGAGACCAGAAGAGACAGTCAGATCCCCTGCAGCTGGAGTTACAAGTAGTTGTGAGCTGAATTGTGCTGGGAAACTAACTTGGGCTTTCTTTAAGAACAGTCCCTGCTCTTGGCCTCTAAACCATCTCTCCAGCCTTGATAGGGAGTTTAAAATGATTAAAGTGGGTCAAGCAGGCTGGCTCAGCGGGTGGAGATGCTTGCTTCTAGGTCTAGTGAATCAGCTCCACAGGTGGTCTTCTGATCTCTACACATGTATCATGGTACAAGCATACAACACACACACACACACACACACACACACACACACACACACACAGAGCTAACTAGCTAAATTACTCTCTAACTAGATATCTAACAATCTACCTAACAATAAGTAAAAATAATGAAAAATAATAAAGTCTGGAGAGCGGGCCCTGATGTTAAGAGCAGTGGTTGCTCTTCCAGACAGCTGGCAATCAATTACAAGCACCTACATGGTTGCTCAAAACTGTCCATAACTCCAGTTCCAGAGGATCCAATGTCCTCTTCTGGTCTCTGAGAATCTGCAGACCCACAGACATATTGTGATGGTTTGTATATGCTTGGCCCAGGGAGTGGCACTGTTGGAAATTGTGACCTTGTTGGGGGAGGTGTGGCCTTGTGGCTGTGGGCTTTAATGTCCTAGCTGCCTGGGAGCCAGTCTTCTTCTCCTAGCAGTCTTCAGATGAAGCTATAGAAGTCTCAGCTCAGAGTACCATGCCTGCCTGGATGTTGCCATGTTCCTGCCTTGATGATAATAGACTGAACCTCTGAACCTGTAAGCCAGCCCCAGTTAAATGTTGTCCCTTATAAGACTTGCCTTGGTCATGGTGTCTGTTCACAGCAGCAAAACTTTAACTAAGAAACACACATATACACAGGCAAAATACTTATATGTATAAAATAAAAATAAGTAAAAAGGTTTAAAAAATCATGGGTAATTTTAAACCAATGAGATTAAAAAGAAGTCTAAAGGAAAGACTCCATAGGAGAGAAAAAAGTGAAAACAGTTACTTCAACCAAATTTAAACAAATAAATGTATATGTAACGATGATTTGTCCAAAGCACATGGCTTGCCATAGACTTTAAAAAATAAAAAAAGCAGTAACTACTCCATAAGCATGACAGCACTGAGTCTGCAGTTAAAAATCCAACTTGACAGTCATGTCTACTTCTAGTGAAGACAGAAGGTCATGGATTGTAAGCCACCCGCGGCCTACGCTAACTGAGTTCCTGAGTGGGAGGCCGCAGCTGTATGGGAGAGAACGGTTGAGAGAAATATGGAGGCCAAGACAAATGTACTCTGATCAAGGCTCCAAAGTTTACTGGGAGTCTGTGCTTATAAAGAGGGTAGGCCCATCCCCCACCAGTCCATCCTTGACACCTGGGTCCAACCTGAAGACAACGTGCAACATGAAGGATGTGTCCTGTCTCCGGATTGTCTCAAAGGTATCTCAGTAGGTGGCAGGATTTTGGCGAAGTACAGTGGCAGTTGACATAACAAATGGGCCATCTAGGTTTGAAGGCTACATCCCAGGAGGTCTCATTTCTGTGGCGCTGAGGTCTGAATCAGCCTGCTTCAAGGCTGGGGGAGGTTACAACGGGCAAGCTCCATTCCAGGGTCAATGTGCCGAAGAGCAGGAACAAGTGAATCTCAACCTCCACTGTAATCCTGAGGACCAGTGACAGGGATATGCTGCCACCAACAGACATGGACTGTCTCCCTCCAACACTCATCTCCTCACGGTGTCTGGGCAGAGCTGAACCCTCAGACAAAGTCTTTCAGATCCAACTATGGCAGGATAAAGAGACACTGACATTGTTGGCAGCATCTGGGTCAATCACAAGTTAAATCTAGGTAGGACCCAGAGCCATCTCCAGCTGACTCTGTGAGGCATATGACTCACCTGTGTGCAGCCCAACTGCATGCATCCTGGGCTGGCCTCTACCCCAGGCAGCCAATATGGACCCAAAGCATGAAGATGAAGCAACCTCCTCATCCCTGTCTGTAGCCCTCTTGCTCATTGACTGAGATGAAGTGGTTCTAGGCTTTCTAACAGCTTCGCAGGCAAATAGCGCACAGAAGCAGGGTAAGGCATGTCTGACTTCTCATAATAAATAGGCAGGTCCATTAAAGCAGCTTCTGTAAATGACAGTGTGAAGGGAAATTTGGGCACTAAAACTAAAGGGACGGAGTGAGTCCTTGTGTAGAACAAAGATGGTAATTTTGGAAAAGAACAAAAGTAGAAGCCCAGGAAGAAAAACACCGTGTCTGAAATTCAAACAGAAAGTAATAAAATGGGCTTTGAAGCCAATTAAAGACTTAAAGAGATAGGGCAGTGACATCGAAGGCAGAGCGAGGTAGAGCTCCCAGCTAAGCAAAGAAGAAAAACACAACACAACACAACACAACAAAAACAAAACAAAACAAAAGCCATAACAGTGTCCTGGAAACATAGGTGTGAGCAGATGTTTTTGCTGTGGTTAAGGCTGTAGGAGGAGGGAGGAAAGGAGCCTGGAGAGGATGCCACGATGCTCCTTCCAGTTGATGAATGGGAAAGCCATCCACAGATACAGGAAGCTCAGTGTGTCCCAATGATGACAGTGCTCCATCCATCATTTTGGACGATGCTGAAAAAGGACAAGGAGGAAGAGAAAGAGGAGGAAGAGGAGAAGGAGGAGGAGAGAGAGAAAGAAAAGGAGGCAGGAAGAGGAGGACAAGGAGGAGGAGGGAGAAGAGAAGAAGAAGAAGAAGAAGAAGAAGAAGAAGAAGAAGAAGAAGAAGAAGAAGAAGAAGAAGAAGAAGAAGAAGAAAAACAACAAGAACAAGAAGAACAAGAACAAGAAGAACAAGAAGAAGAGGAAATAGGAAGCAAGGGCTAAAAAGTAGATATTAGAGAAGGAAGGTCTGTCACATGACACTGAACCATTAGGAACAAAGTCTGCCAAGGAGGAAACACAGGATCACCTTCTCAGGACTCATCCCAGATGAATACAGAAACTTCGGTACCCAGTAAAACTTGCATTCCGACTGTCATGAGTCATACACTGTGGAATAATGCGAACTGTGGCTAGGACACACAAAGAGCACACACACTTCAAAAGCTCTCTGCTAAAGAGAGCAACGGGGTGCAGTTACTCCACGCTGTGTTCATAAATCCACGGCCTTCTGTATGGCTGTAGAACATAGGACAGTAACTTGTCCATTTATAATTAAGAATTTTAAGAGAGTACAGCAGGAAGCATCTGACCGTAAGAGAAGGGTAAGCTGGGAGAAGCTGCAGTTCACACGAGCAGGAAGAAGTAGAGCCAAGGGAGCAAGGCCAGAGGAATGTCAGAGCCATGAGCACGGGATGCACTGAAGACTGTGTGTCTCATTCTCCCATCTCAAATACTCAAAAGTCAGGGACTTGAAGCACTGCTATTACAAATGATCTATGATAGGACTGAAGATACCCAGGAAAATAAGGCACATGGAACAGGACTCACAGACAGCAGAGCACACCCTGTGTAAGGTGTTCATGCTGTAGGGAGTCTGCCACATTAAGTAAATATATAGTTGAACTATATATAATATTTATTATAACTATATATCTATAACTATATATACTGCTAAAGATAAACAGGAGATCAAATGGAATAGGAAGCTCTGGGGGGGGGGGAAGCAACAGGTTCAGTGGGTAAAGTGCCCATCATACAAGCATGACGACCTGAGTTCAATCCCCAGCACCCACATAAATATCTTGGCACAGTGGTCCCTACCTGTGATCCTAGCACTGGGGAAGCAGAGACAAGAGGGTCCTTGGGGCTTGCTGGCTCAAAAATATGGTGAAGAGCAATTAAGGGAGACACCTGATGTTGACCTCTGAGCTCCTCAAGTAAGTACACACACACACACACACACACACACACACACACACACACACACACACATACACANACACACACACACACACACACACACACACACACACACACCACGCACTCAAAAATAAAAATTCTAGTTAAATTCAGTTCAGGCTGAAGCAGGTAGATTCACTCAGCTGTGTGGATGGCTCCCAAACTCTGAAAGCCCTGGTATCTTCCATCCTTCCTCCTCGGAGGATCATTAGGGTAACGTCCATCCTACTACAAGAACCAAAGGAACTGGAGAATACTGCAGAACAACTGTTCCGTAGCACCCCCCCCCAAAAAAAAAACCCCACAGATGCACAAGTGAGCGAGAGAGACAGGTGCTGAGAGGCTGGCCCTGGAGCACTGGCTTCTGCCTGGACACAGCTTCTATACCTTTCCAAACTGGATTATAAAACCTGCCCCCATTGAGGAGGCAGAACCAGTATCACTTACAGCCAGGGTTTTGGGGGGCACACAGCACAGGGGAGCAAATTGCTTCTCGGAGGAGAGGCCCCAGAACTCTGCACAAGAGTTTCTAGAGGTCAGGCTAAGAGGGAAGGGTGGGGAAGTGTCCTAGGTGGCGCTCTGTGCTGTGATAAACACCATAATTATAGCAAGGTGGGGAGGAAAGGCTTTCTTTCAGCTAATAGCAGATCACAGTTCCTCACCAAGGGAAGCTAGGGTAGGAATCAAAGGCAGGAACATGGAGTCAGGAACTGAACCGAAGCCTGTAAAGGAATGCTCTTCACTGGCTTGCTCCCCATGACTCCCTCAGCTTGATTTAAAAAAAATGCATCTCAGTACCACCTTCCCAGGTTGCACCACCCACAGGGCATGAGGCCCTCTGACATTAATCATTAATTGAGGGATGCTCCACAGACTTTCCTGCAGGGCGATCTGACAGAGGCATTTTTCTCTGTTGAGGTCCCTCTTCCACGAGGTTTGTCTCGGTTTATGTTAGGTTGTCAAGAACTATCAGAGAAAGAGATCTAAGGTACCGAGGAGTCCAAAGCAAAGAAGAAAGATCTCACAGAACGCGAGACAATGGAGAGGGTTACAGAGAGAAGTACAGAAAAGTGTTACATATCCCAAGATAAGAAGGAGATAAAAAGAGTCAATTGCAATTTGGTGTGCTGGAAAGAGTAACAATTATAATATCAATTATGGAAACAACAAAAGCTACAAGATTCCTAGGAAGAAATTAAGCAGAAGCATTGAAAGCGTAATGGATAAAATGTGTAAATCTTCATTTGAAGACACTTAAGAAGAGCTGTATACAGGACGTGATTTCTCGAAACACTAGGAGACAGGGTTGCTATTATAAATACATCCCCCTTCTCCCAAATAAACCAATGGGTTAGACTCAGTTCAGCCAATGAGGAAGAACCTCTTTAGGGAATATGCAGATTAGACTCAATCCAGCCAATGAGGAGGGAGTTCTTTAAAGCAATACGTAGATCAGACCCGGTTCAGCCAATGAGAAGGGTTTTCTTTGAGGAATATGGAGATTTGAACTGAACTTTGTGTAGAACAAAAAAGGGCTCGGAGCCATCAAGGGAAGTTCTTGAGTGAGGGTTTTCTTTGAAGATGAACTTCAGATGGGGAGATGGCTCAGTGGTTAAAGCATTTGCCACACAAGTGTAAGAACCATTGTTTAGATTACTCAGAATGTATATAAACGCTAGGTGGGCATGTAGTCTTCTTGTAATTCCAGTCTAGGAACACGGAGATGCGGGGACGATGAAGTGGGGGCGGGAGGGTTCAGAACACGCTTGCTAGCAAGACTTAGCCATATCAGTGAGTTCTGGTTTGTGAGACCTTGACTTAAGGAAGAAGGTGAAATAGTGCTCAGAAATGATTCCTTCCATCAGCCTCGGCCTCCTACATACAGAAGCATACCCACACTGGCAAAGAGATGCATATACACGCATTCATACCCAGAAATGGAAAAGGGAAAAAAACAAGTAAACATGGGTGCTGTTGGCACTCAGAGGCTGCATAAAGCATAGATAAATACACAGGAGAATCCCTGACATTAGACGTGAAAATCTGGGCTGGAGAGATGGGTTCATGGGTAAGAACACATACTGCTCTTGCAGAGGACCTGACCTTACCTGGAATTCTAGCTCAAGGGGATCTGATGCCCTCTCCTGGCCTGAGGGCACCCACATGAATGTGCCTATCCATACAGACAGACACAAGAAAGAAAAGAAATGAAAATCTCTTGTGTTGAAAGGTATTTCTTTTTATTTCATGTGTGTGGGTGTTTAGCCTGCATGTGTATATGTGCATTGTGTGTGTGAAAGAGGGTGTCATAGCCCTTGGGATTGGTTTATAGATATTGTGAGCTGATATTGGGTGCTGGGAATAGAACCTGGGTCCTTGGAAAGACCTGTAAGTGCTCTTAACCACTGCCCCATCTCTCCAATGCTCAGCCTTCATTTTTAAAAATAGAAGCATATATAAAAGATATTCTGTGTATATTTTTCTTCCTTTCAATCTTTGCTCGTTTGGTTGGTTTGATTTGCTTTTCTTGAGGTGAAATGTACTGCTATGATGCTTGAGCTAGTCTCAAACTCCTTGATTTAAGCAATCCTCCTGTCTCAATGACTAAGCATATGGGTCTACAGACATGTACCTCTGTGCACATACAACAAACCCTAACTTTGGAGGTGATATCAACAGGGCACATAACTGATATTTGAATTTGGATTTGAATCCAAAACATAGTACTTAAAAAAAAATCCCAATAGAAACATGGTCAAAAAACTAAAAGAGGATTTTGCATGCATATAGTAAAAAGTACCCCAAACTCATTAACAGGGAGATAGATGTTAGGTCTGAAGATGCTGCCCTAGAGAAAGTGGCACAGAGGGACCCATGCTCATTTGCTGCATTCCCAAGGCCTCAACCCCTGACACCTGGAGCACCTGGGACATGTGTGCCCCATAGCCCTGGAATCCCACTCCTGCCTTTGTAGCCAACCTTTAGACACGTTAAGACGAAATACACGTAACATTGGACTTCTCTGCTCAGATTAGTTTGACATAAGGAAACCCTGGAAAACAGCAGAAATCCATCACGAGGAAAATGGATAAACAAATTGCAGTATATTCACATAACAGCGCGCCGTGTGGAGCAGACAGATGAACGGGGGTTTATGCAGAGACACACATAACTCTCAATGCTGGGAGGGTACGCCGGCTTCGGGAAGATTCATACATTTTAATTTCATGTAGACAGTTTTATAAATAGAGAAATAAAATGCCGTGCACAGGAAGGCAGCAGACATGAGACCATATGATGGGTGCAAGGACTCAGATAAGCTGTGATTTCTGAAGGAGTCGCCATGCAGGGGATGTGACCCAGGCTCCGAGGTTGGCACGCTGCATGGCACTGTGCCATGCCTTCGCAGGGCACTTCATTTTCTGAGTCTGGGACCCTCTTAAATATCTGTGTCTTCACTGCCTTCTGAACTGCCCAGCCTGACACCGCCTGTGATCCATCAAGCCGGGGCACTTTAGCCTCCTCTGGCCCTGGGCCTCGGTGTACTTCTGGCAAGTTCACAAAGAAGTCCCTTCCTTCATTTCCCAGCCATGCCTTCTAATCCTAATCATTTGCCAGTCAGAAAACCCTCCCTCCCTTCTTCTTTCCTTCTGTCTATCCCTTCCTCCTACTTTTCCCTCCTTTATTCTCTCTTCCCCTCCCTCTCCCTCGCCCTCCTCACTCTTCCTTCTTCCCCTCTCCCCTCCCCCTCCTCTCTCTGTCTCTCTGTCTCTGTCTCTCTGTCTCTGTCTCTCTGTCTCTGTTCTCTCTCTCTCTCTCTCTCTCTCTCTCTCTCTCTTTCTCTTTCTCTTATTCTTTCTTCCTCCATTTTTCCATCTTTCTTTACACTCCGGCCTGCCAGGCATGGGCACAGAAGGAACAGAAGTCACATTGGGAAGCAAGTCTCTGCAAGAAGCTTCATCCATCTCAGTGTAAGGAAAGATGTTGCTACCCAATGTGTTGCTACCAAAAGATAAGTCTTCACATGAATCAAAACGGGAATCCGATGATAATGACAGTTATAAACAAGGCCAGCCTTGAGCAAGGGTCCTGCAGGAGGTGAGGGAGAAGTGGAAAGACTGCCCAATGGTGGGATTCCATATCAGCATCTCTCAGAGGTGGAGGAAGGAGTGCAGGAAAGCACAGCAGGCAGGATCCAGGTCACACTGGGACCTGGAGAGGCTTGAGTGAGCCAGGACCCCTTGGGCTGTGAGCATAGACAAGATTGTTAGTGGTGAGGCTGGGTGTGTGTGGAAACAAGGTGTGAGTGGACACAGCGTGTGAGTGGACACAGCGTGTGAGTGGATACTGGAAACCAGGTGTGAGTGTACACCGGGATTGAGTGTACACCGGGATTAAGTGTACACCAGGTGTGAGCGGACACCAAGTGTAAATGGACACTGGACACCGGGCACGAATGGACACCGAGGTTGAGTGTACACCAGGCTTGAGTGTACACCGGGTATGAGCGGACACTGGGTGTGAGTGGACACTGGGTGTGAGTGGACACTGGACAGCGGGCTTGAGTGGACACTGGGATTTAGTGTATACTGGGCTTGAGTGGACACTGGGTGTGAATGGACACCGGGTGTGAATGGACACTGGGTGTGAATGGATCCTGGGTGCGAGTGGACACAGGGTATGAGCAGACACCAGGTGTGAGTGGACACCGGACACTGGGCATGAGTGGACACTCAGCTTGAGTGAACACTGGGTGTGAGTGGACACCTGGTGTGAGTGGACACAGGGTGTGGCTGGACACCAGGTATGAGTGGATACCGGATGTGAGCAGATACTGGGTGTGAATAGACATAGGGTGTGGGCAGACACTGTTTGTGGGTGGACACCAGGTGTGGGTGGACACTGGGTATGGATGGACACTGGGTGTGGGTGGACACTGAGTATGTTGTGAGAACTGTCAGAAAAGGCCTGGCAATGGAGGTTTAAAGGACAAGGAGGGGAAATGTTATTGGGAGTCGGTTTGGCACATCTCTGAGTACCTGGTAGGGACAAACGTCAGTGACAGTCCATGGAAAGAGTGTCAAGCCCCTCAAGACGAGCCCTTCTTAGCTCCGTGTCTATTCCCTAAAACTTCTGAGTCAGATAAGCTCCACCTTCAGGAGTGCAGCTGTGTCTGCTTGGAGAAGATCAGCTTGCTTCATGTTGTCATTCCCTCACCGGAGGAGGGATGAGAAGGGTCATTGGATGCCCACCTGAGTGTCTAGTCCCTCTCTCAGTCATTGTTATACCATCCTGCTCTAACTGTACACAGTGCCTTCCACAGGGAGGGGCAAGGATATGTAGACTGAGGAAGACAGGGAAAGGGGGCTCCATCTATGTGGCTAAGGGGAAGTCTCCATCTTGTGCTGAGTGAAGGCTTTCTGATGTGGCTGTTTTAGGTTCACTGCAAGCTCTGTTGGTAACCTCTCACCCATGCTTGGTAAGCCAGCTCAGTTACCTCACTGGTGCCCTAGGGGGAGACTTTTGGTTTGTCCTCCAGTTATTAGAGTGAGAGGGGTAGATGTCACTTAGCTCCCCTCAGGAAGACTATTCTTGTAACATCATCCCAGGGCTCATGTCTCTGGGTAGTGCCTTTTCTCAACAAATCCTTAGAGTTGAGGGAATACAAACTAGGTCCTTAAGGACATTACTTTCCAGTGAGTATATGTGGTTGGGGTAATGGGTCTATGGAATTTTGGCTAATGTCTTCTGTGTACTCAGAAAGCAAAATGAGACTTACCTTTTGAAAAAGAACCAATACCAAAGGTACCTGTGTGGGTGACTCCTGGTGATCCTTCCCCTATGCAGGACTGAAGCCTAGCAAACATCTGTCTGCAGCTGTCATGGCACTGCTGTCTCAAGCTGCCAGCAGACTCTCCCCAACCACATGATGATGGCTTTCCCATGCCCCCAAAGGCTGGAGTATTTAGCTATACAGCTTTCCATGACTATTGCTGACACTGGGCATGGGGGCTGGTACATGGTCAGTGTTCAACAGAGGTATCTGTTGCCTTTGTAGCAGAAGGGCAGTGACATTTTCTGACAGTTGACTGACATCCTTGAAGAAGGTTGATCCCCTCTAGACTCAAGCCACAGATGGCCATGGCAGACACTACCAACCATCCCTCTGTTTGAATTAGCCAGAGTCCTGCAGTTAGGCAAAAGGAGCCAGCTGAGTGCATGATCATTTCATCCTGTGAAGCCTAGGAGGACGAAATGAGATACCTCAGCTTATAGAATCAGGACCTTGGCTGCCATTTTGGCTCCATCCTGGCTGTCTCTCTTATTGCTTCCTCTGTTATTTGCACAGTGTTTCCTCTCTGAGACATACCTGTTCTTGCTCTCTCTGGTTCTGAGCACTCACTATCATGGGCTTTGGGTGGAGGAGGGCTGAAGGATTTCTCCCTTTTACAGATGGAACCAGGTGGAGGGTCCCAATTCAATAGGATGATGTGCACAGTGCCCCAGTGAGATGAGGCACCATTTCTCCACTCTGCTTGTTAAGAAGGCCTGGATTTCCATATATAATAAGATAAACACAGTAGGGGGAAGCAGACAGGCTAAGCCAGAAAGAACCCACCAATCATTAACTTCTCCACTCCCTGATAGAATCACAGTAGACTAAGCCAAATCTCCACTTTGGTACCACCACCACAAAGCCTGTCTGGGCTTGTACCATGGGGGTAATGGTGGATACTCCCCTAAGGAAAATGATTTCAGCTAGGAACCTGAGCTAAGTGACAGGGGTACCCTACACGCCCTGCCTGAGCAGAACCTGGCACGTGTGGGCAGTGGGTTATATCTCTGCACTTGAGCTATTCAGTAGGAGACTCAGTTCCCAGGGTGAGGGACCCTGGAGGCTGGTCAACTGATGAAGCTGCCCCATACTGCCCAACGCTGCAAGCATCCAGCATTTCACAGCATCCTGTAGGAGGAATCAGCCTTGCAGGAGTGGATCAATAGATGCTATTTTTCAAAAGAATGTGGAGCAGGCACAAACGTGGGGATTAAGGATACAGCATGGGAGCAGGCAGCATGTGTTCAGGGCAGCCCTGAACTCAAATATGGTAGACAGAAAGGACAGTCAGACCAAGTGACCACCTCTGTTCAATGATACTGGACAGAGGGCCATATACCAACACCCATGAAGGTGAGCCTCATGTCAGCATAGATGAATTAAGAAATTGCCTCCATCAGATTGGCCTTTGGCACACCTGTGAGGCATTTTCTTAAAAAGTTAATTGATCTAGAAGGGAGTGCAGTGAGTATACTGTGAGTGGTGCTATTTCTAGGCAGGGCAGGCTTGAGCTGCATAAGAAAGGTAGCTGAACAAGCCAAAGAAAGCAAGCAAGTAAACAGTACTTCTCTATGGCCTCTGTTTCAGTTCCTGCCTCTAGATTCTTGCCCCGACTTCCAACAGTGATATTCTGTGACCTGAAAATATAAGCTGAAATAAACACTTAGAGGAACACTGATCATTGGCTTACTCCCAGGTTCATATTCAGCTACCTTTTTTATATAACCAAGTCCCACTTGCCTAGGAATGGGACTGCCCATAGTGGGCATTGCCCTTCCACATGAACCATTAAACAAGACAATCTCTTGTAAATATGGCCATAGTACTATCTGTTAGAGGCAATTCTTCTACTAAGGCTTCCTCTTTCCTAGTATATCAAGGTGACAGACAAGAGCCATCACAAAGACCATCATCCAGGTCTTAGTGCCCTTTCATTAGGTGCCATCATATGGGTTTAGGCTCCCACAGTGTGGAGAGGTCACTTCCCTTGGAACACCAAGTTGAAGCCACCTAGAAACTAAACCCAAGCAGTAATCCCACTGGGGTCCTTTTCTAGTACAATGGAAGCCAGCCAAGGGTGGGAGAGGCTTAAGACATTTTTGAAGAAGTCTAATACTGCTGATCCATGAGCAGAGAGGTTCCCAGAGGAACCTTGGACCCTAACCTGGGGCAGGCTGTGTCTAGCTATGTATGCTGATGCATGAAAGGTGGTAAGAGAGCCAGAGTTGGGAGAAGTTGTACGTGAGCTTTCCCAGTAAGACACTCATCCCTGGACTCCATGAGGATGTTCTCCATGAGCCTCAAGTTTGTAGGCCGTTAATCAGAAAACAGAAGGTTTTTTATTTCAGAAAAAATTAAAATGGTTGGACAATATCTAAACAAATGTGCTCTTGTACTGGCTAGTTTTTGTGTCAACTTGACACAGCTGGGTTATCACAGAGAAAGGAGCTTCAGTTGGGGAAATGCCTCCATGAGATCTAGCTGTGAGGCATTTTCTCAATTAGTGATCAAGGGCCCCTTGTGGGTGGGACCATCTCTGGGCTCTATAAGAGGGCGGGCTGAGCAAGCCAGGGGAAGCAACCAGTAAAGAACATCTCTCCATGGCCTCTGCATCAGCTCCTGCTTCCTGACCTGCCTGAGTTCCAGTCCTGACTTCCTTGGTGATGAACAGCTGTATGGAAGTGTAAGCTGAATAAACCCTTTCCTCCCCAACTTGCTTCTTGGTCATGATGTTTTGTCCAGGAATAGAAACCCTGACTAAGACAGCTCTCTTCAGAATATCACTGACAAAAGCTTTGGACAGAAGATCTTGGGTAAGCCCTCAACAAACTGGTCCTGAGAAGAGCTGCTACTAAAGAAGTTTTCCAAACACCTGTTGGCTGAAAAATCTCTATTCAATCTCTAGGGATCTGTGGTTTAGGATTAGAGGCCTGGGTTGGCTGGATGCTCCTGCCCCAAATTCTTTCACTTCAAAGGCAAAGCCTTGATTTGGGTCTCATCTGAAGGCTGGCCCGGGGAGGGGCTGCTTCAACCTCACCAGCGTGGACCTGGCAGATTCAGCTCTTCCAGTGCTGGTAGCTTAAGGCTTTTGGTCTTCACTGGCTACTACTAGCCAGAATCCTCCTCTCTAGTCAGCCCCACACACTTTCCCCAGCTCCAAGTGAGAGAGGGAGAAAAAGCCATCTTTCTGTAACTGCATCTCGGAAGGTCACTTGGGCCAAATCCTGTTTTGAGAAGTAAGCTGGGCGTGTGTGTGTGTGTGTGTGTGTGTGTGTCTGTGTGTGTGCGCTATATTTACTTAGGAAGGACACCACACAGGTGAACTCTGAGGCAAGCACCATCCACAGGGCCTCTTCAGATGTACCACTTCCAGATAAATCCCAGGTCTCAAGGAATAAGACACACACACACACACACACACTAAGATATAATAAAATACAATAAAGTACTCCCCCCCACACAACAGGGTCTCTCTGCATAGCCCTGGCTGTCCTGGACCTTGCTCTGTAGACCAGGTTGGCCTTGGACTTGGACTCACAGAGATCCACCTGCTTCTGCCTCCCAAGTGCTGGGATTAAAGGTATGTGCCACCACTGTGTAGCTAGTAAGTAACATTCGTTCGTTATTCACTACAACCACTTAATATGTGCAGATTCAGCTCTTGGAAATGAACTTGTTTTTAAAGATGAGAACAGAATGTCCTGAGCTGCTCAGTCAGTCACTTAGCTTACCTGCGAGATGATGGGGTAGGTCTTTGGTCCTCAGAGGCCACACCTATGTAATGTTTTTGTTTTGATTTTGACAGGGTCTCAAAGATACTCCAAGTCCATGCTAGCTTTGAAGGCACTCTGTAGCAAAGGCTAGCTTGAAATTTATGGTTTTCCTCTTGCCTCAGATTCCTAAGTAATGGGACTTTATCAATCAATCAATCAATCAATCAATCAATTAATTAAAAGTAATGGGATTTTATTTATTATTTATTTATTTATTTGTTTGTTTGTTTATTTATCTAAAGTCATGGGATTTTTAAACATGTGCTGCTGTGTCCCGCTACTTACTGTTGTCTGGAAGGGTGCATTAGCAGATGCCTCCACCAGTGCCCCTGTGGAGGTTTCTCTATGACATCATTGCTCTGTTTTTCTGAGTGCAGACGTGCTGTTTCCTGCCTTGGTGCAGCCTCCCATCTGCAATAAGACCAACATTGTCCTCCTTTGTGTCACTAACTGTCCCTCCCTCTCCCGTGACCTCCCTCTCCCGGTCTTGGAGGACCGGTGTGTCATCCCAACTCACCGCTTGTTCTTGCCGTGGCTGTGTGATTGTTCTCATTGCTTATAGCTTTGTGTCTCCTGGGCTCCTCGGGAGAGCCAGGAGCGTGTTCCCTGGGCTCCAGTATCTCCCAGAAGGCCTTCACAGTCCGGCTTCAGAGGTCATTTGCTGGCCTGAGCAGAGGTTCAGATGAGATGAGATCATGCATGACGTCACCAAGATTCCAGGATGGCGCTGTGATGGATAGATCTGTCCTGGAAGGGCAAGCAGCTGTGTGTGTGGTGGGAACAGTGACAGATCTGGCCCTGGGGCATCTGAACTCTGAGGCAACTGTCCTTCCTGAGAGAGCCTGGATCTCAATACCTAATCATGATGAGGTGCCTACAGCTAGGGACTGAGTCACACATAGAGATGGCAGGTGTGGACAGTTCTAGAAGATCCCCACTGCCAGGCCCTGTGTAGCACTGAAGGTATTGAATAAGGCAAAGTCTAGTACCGAGTCTTGGCAGTGAGCACTCTTGTCAATTTTCAGAAGAGAGAGGACTGATGTTCCTGCAGAGCTGGAGTGGGGTTTAGAAACACCAGCTGCCATATTAACCTAATCAGAGGAGGACAAAAAGGAGTTAGGCTTAAGGACTAGCTAAAAGCCCTATTAGAAGAGACAAGAGTCAGGAATTAGGGAGAGCACCACTATGTTCAGCATGGGGTGGACTCACCATGCCGTTAACAGACATTGTCAGAGTAGAGGACAATATGACTTCCCATCATAGGACGAATGGAGTCTGGAGACCTGGCAACCTCAGGATGTGAACCCCAGGAGCCATGCAATGTCATCTAGGCTCTGGGCAGAACTTCTGTCTTAGAAGACTCTATGTCCACACCTGACCATGATGAAGGCCTTTGTCATGTCAAACCCCTAGCCACTTTCCCAGTTGACTTCCAAGGGACTTTTTCTAGAGCTGTTGGAGAAGTGGCTTTCCCTCAGAGTGGGTTCTAGGTGATCAGGCATCTTCAAAAAGGACATTCTGTGGATGTGATTAGGGAGACTGGGACATCTTGTTGAACTTTATGAATGGCCATTTGGTACAACTAGGGGGTCATTCATGAGGTTTCACCCCAGGGCTGGAAAGCCCTGAGGGCAGAGCCCTTCCTGCACCAGATCTCACTTGGCTTTGCCTGGTCTCCAGGTGAAGACACATGAAGCCCTCAGAAGTGGTTGGGCAATGGCTCCCCAGGGAACTGTCCTTTGGTCTAGACTCCTGGGCTTCCCAGAGAAGAGAAAGGACATTTTACATTCATTCTCTAGGAAGGAGCCTGTTTGAATAAAAGAAGTGATTTGAATAAAAATGGCCTCCAAGAGCTCAGTGGGAGGGGCACTATTAGGAGGTGTGGCCTTGTTGGAGTAACTGGAGGAAGTATGTCACTAGGGGGTGGGCTTTGAGGTCTCAGAATCTATAGTCAGGCCTAGTGACTCAGTCTTCCTAATGCCTGCAGATCCAGACATAGAACTCTCTGCTTCTTCTCCAGTACCATGTCTGCCTGCCTACAACCTGCCATGCTCCTTGCCAGGATGATGATAACAGACTAAACCCCTGAACTATAAGCCAGCCCCAATTGAACGTTTTCTTTTATTATAGAGTTGTTATGGCCATGGTGTCTCTTCAAAGCAACAGAAATCCTAACTGAGATAGAGCCTTAAATATCCTACACATACTTAATTTCCAGACTTTTCTCTCAGATGGAGGAGAGGCATGAAGGAGTCTCCTCTTGACCTTCTTTGGATTTTATCCCCATGGTTCCAGCATTCCAGGTATCTGCTACCTCACTATTTGGAGTCAGTCATATGGACCTCTTGCTTTGAAGGTGCTATGACCCTGAGGCTGTACATGCGTTCTCGTCATGTAGACACAAACCGAAGAAGGGGAGAGGCACATGTCTTGAAGCTGGGTACCTGGAAGCTGTGGGCAGAAAGGAGCTGCAGAGAGATTCCAGGGAACATCCAGAGGCCATGGTGGGAGATAGCTAGGAAGCGCTCTTCAAGTTCTTCTGGACCTTGTCCTGAACACACTGGGACCCATCTCAGGCTGTCGGAAGAGGACTAATCCTCACCCTTCTTGTGTGCCTTATCCACTTTCCATCTGTGTGACCACAGGGCCTGTGGATGTCACTTGTGAGCACTGGTGCTCCCCAGATGTCAGCCATTTCTCAGAAAGAAGTTACCGGAGATTGGGCCTCCCATCTGTCCTCCAAGGGGATCTTAGAACCCAGAACCTGGGCTCGAGATGAGAGTTCCTTGGACCACCTCCCTTCTACCAGCTGTCAGTTCGGGGGAGGGGGGTCTGTGGGACTCTACATCTTTTACCTCCAGTTCTCTCAAACCCAGAGCTTAGAGAAGGTATTTAGTCAGTGCTCTCCTCAGATCAGTGGGAACAGACTCTGAAGCACAGATGGGTTGGGCCCACCACATCTGCATGCCCTCCTGCTGCAGACAGAGCGGGGACCAAAGGGATCTTATTAAGGGAGAAATGTATTTTATATCTCTGATTGTGGCTTATAGATGAGGGGGGTGACCATGGCAGCAGCAGTAATGTCACCAGACCCTCCAGGTCTGAACCCCACAGTTGCATTTCAGAGGTACTTGGTTAGAGCCCTTCCCCCAACTCGCCAGGCCACTGGCTGCTGTTCTGCTTTTCAGACTCCATTGGAGTCCCCAGCTCATCAGGAATCTAATGAATTCTGCATTTTTTATTTACACTAAGGCCCTTTGAAGTTTTATTTTTTAAAAAAAGTGAAAACAAAACCAAAAGGAGGCTTTTTTGATAAGAGAACGTTAGCATTGGACAAGCAGTGAAGTACGGAGGCATAGAGTCTGGAGAAAGTCACTGTGCGTGCAGCCTCTGGAGCATTTGCCATCATTACAAGAAGTACCCTAAACG
This sequence comes from Mus minutoides, assembly GCA_902729485.2. Taxonomy (NCBI): domain Eukaryota; kingdom Metazoa; phylum Chordata; class Mammalia; order Rodentia; family Muridae; genus Mus; species Mus minutoides. The sequence continues at coordinate 32,044 of CACVCL010021400.1, forward strand.
CTGGTCAGGACAGGAAGGAATTTGACAAGGCATCGCTGAGCTTAAAAAGTTAAGATGCTAAAAGGTTTATTTAGGAAGATTTATTTGGGCAAAATGGTGGAAAACGTAAAACTGCATATTTGTGTGTGTTTATAAGACACAATGTATAGATGTCTTTTTATATCTGTAAAAAGTATGTATGTGTGTGTAAGACCAGACAGATAGGTAACATGTGTGTATGCCTGTGTGTGGACAGGAACACTTACTCGCGTGCACACACACACACACACACACACACACACACACACACACACACACGACATGAAGGTAAAGTTGAGCTAGCTGGAAGAAAAGTGTCAGAAGGTATGGGACAGAGTTAGCAGAATGTAATGGGGAGGAACATGTCATAATACAATGTATACAGGTAAGAAACTGTTAAGAAAACAGAAATCTAGTTTTAAAAACCTAAGAAGATTTCACATGTCATAAAAATCTACAGAGCCACAGGCCCAGCCTGCACAGAAGACCCAAGTGTAAGAAGTGGGACTGAAGGCACCCCAAGTGGTGTCAACCTAACCCCCCTCAGCACCAGTCCTCCAGTCCTCCTAGTAAGAGCTGATAAGCAGCAGCAGGCTTTCTCTGTTAAACAAGCAGGAAGCAACTCCCAAGGGTGACAAAGGAGTTACTTTTCTGCTGGCTGCAGCCAAATAGATCTGCCAAGGAGCAAGTTAAGTGAGCAAGGACTTATTTTAACTGGTGATTTGATGGTAGGAAGAGTCCTGGCAATTGGAGTACAGGGTGATTGGCCACGTTTCATCTGCAGTCAGGAAGCAGAATGATATAGGCTGGTGCTCAAATTGCTTTGTATATATATTTTATATATAATTATATTTAATATATACAATATATGTAATATATAATATATTATCTACATTATCTATCTATCTATCTATCTATCTATCTATCTATCTATCTATCTATCTATCTATCTATCTACAAACCAACACACAAAAGAAACTCTAGTCAGGGACCCCAGCCCTTCGGAAAATGCCATTCTATCTTCTGTTCTCAGTTAAACTTCTCTGAAAATTCTCTCACTGATACAATTAGAGGAGTGTCTTCTAGGTGACTCCAAATCCAGTAAAGTGGACATTGCTGATGAGCTCTCACAGGTGGAAAGACTGGACAGGATCTCAGGAGAAGCTGAATGCCACAGCAAGGAGCCTGATGGCTCCTCTTCTGTCACAATGTGTGCACTCATATGTACATGTATCTATACATGTGTCATCTAGATCATGTGTACTCATGCCTATTCTCATGTATGTGTAGACAGATAGGGTGTACCTGTGTATGTGTTTACATGTAACACATGGGTGGTTGTGACATGTGCTGTGAGTATAGTGTGCATGTTTGTACGCACGTGTGTGTGTGTGTGTGTGTGTGTGTGTGTGTGCACGCACTGTGAAATGTGTGTATGCTCCCTTGTGCGCGAGTATGGTTTAGATAGTTGGTGGTGGTTACATATCTGCAGCATGGCTCTTCTCTTGACAGATGCTGAGGAATTCTGACTTGAAGAGAGCTGTTTCATGTTCAGAATGAATACCCCTGCATGAAAATGCTAAGGAGTGCATGCTGTGCCTCGAGGGCCTAGGGGAGAGCCTGTCAGAACTTTCCCTCTCAGCAGTCAAGATGGCCAGATTCTTCCTGCGTACATCCCTTGGCAGCAGGCCCAGAGGACGGGTCCCCAGGCCTCCCCACCTGTCCCTTCTGCCCACATGCCCAGCCTCCATGGTTGGCAACATCCTTAAATAAATAGCAGATGAACTGATTTGATTATCAGACTGATTTTATTCTCTGCTCTAATGAAGAGCCCCTATTATGCAAATGCATGTGATTGTGACAGCAAGTATTTTAATTACAAATTCATTCCCCAAGCCCAAAATAAACTTTTGCCATGCCGTTGGGGGTGGGGGGTGGGGAACTGCCCTAACAGAAGGAAAATAGAGAGACTCATTTTGGAAAGAATGTATGGGGGGAGTAGAGAATAATTAAGCTCCTTAGAATTAACCTGAAGCCTTTCATATTTATCTTTTCTGACTTATTATTGAAAGTTGGAGGGACAATTTGAATATATATATATATATATATATATATATATATATATATATATATATATATATATATATATATATATATATATATATATATATATATATATATATATATATATATATATATATATATATATATATAAAGTGAAAATAAAAACAAAAGCAAAACACTACAGCCTGTAGAGGACCATGTGCTTTTAGAGTTTGGGGCACATGTAGAGATGGAGGCCTTGCTATCTCATAGCTGGAATGTGGGGGTTGGCAGGCCCTACTACTACTGGGGTGCGGTCTTCCCGGGAGCTAGGAGAATGACCCACATCTTGTTTGCCCTTTGAGCAACTTGATCTTGGACTCAACGCATGGTGGCCTGAGATAGGCTGCTTCCTTTCCTGGTAACTCTACACTGATTATTTTGGGCACAGTGAGGCCTCATACCCAGGCTCCAGAGTCAGGAGAAAGATTAATCTTAAGGGTCCTGGCAGAGTCCCCTCTTGTCATCTACAGACTCCAGCTGACTATCTGCTTTTACAGAACACACTATTAGGCAAGCTTACCATTCCCAGTGTCACCACATCTGGGCCCTTGATACTTTTAGACTTAAGTATAAGCAGTTATTGTTTGAATGAGGCACCCAGACTAGAAACAAACAGGAGGTGAATGGCAGGCACACCTACTTCCCGAGAGTCATGTTGGCTCTGAGGCTCATGGGACAAGTCAGAGGAGCCATTCCTCTTTACTGTACTCTGTGAGCAGATCACAAGTTGAGCAGCAAGATTTCTCCTCCTCCTCCTCCTCCTCCTCCTCCTCCTCCTCCTCCCTCCTATCCCTTCCCAGTTATCAACGGCTTCCAGTGAGGTCCACACTCAGTCTATTTCATTGTCTTTGTGTGGAGTTACCTCATTAGGGATTCACTGTGGCTTTTTAATGCTTTTATCAGCATATATTAATTATGCATGGTAGCGAGTCTCATTGTAACATGTTCATACATGTGTATAATGTATGTTGATCATATTCTCACTTGTCACCCACCATGTCCCCTCCCACTCATCCTGTTTCTCTTCCCAACCAGTCTTTCTTACACTTTTGCCTTTCTTTTAGTCACCCAGTGTGGTTCACCAGGGTTTCTTACAGGACCAGGAGTGAGGGAATATTTACAACAGTGTAGGCACCTTACCTGTGGTATGGCTATTGGTGAGACCATACATTTAAAACATGGGTGCCTGTGGTCGAGATACATTGTCTACACATCTGAGTCCAGCACCTCTGTGCTGTGACTGTGGCTATCTCTGTGACATCACTCTAGCTTTGGGCAGCTGTGGCTTGCAGCTAGTCCTGCTGGGTTGAGCTCTCCTGGTGGAGGATACGTTCTAGTTTTTGTTTGTCTCATTAGGTAGGTATAGCTCTTCAGGACAGGTAAGACAGAGATGGCTTGTTTCATCCTTCTTTTTCTCTTGTTTTGACAAGGAAAAGTAGCTAGATGGGCCCACAGTGTTTGGGTAAGTAGTTTCCTCCACAGTCTGGGGGGGGGGGCGTTGGTAGAGGTGAGGCCAGGGCTCCAGTTGGGAAATGGCTCTGGTGAGGGTCTCTGCCCCTCTTGTTGTCTCAGAAGAAGAAGCCATGGAAAGTGAGCACTGTAAAGATGGCTAAAACTCTGTGAGGTGCTGGGGTAGAAGTTCTCAAGCTGTGGGTAGTGACCCCTTTGGGGACTGCATGTCAATAGTTAGATTACCATTCATAATTGTAGCAGCATTACAGTTGTGAAGTAGCAATGGAATAATTTTATGGTTGGGGATCACCATTACACGAAGAGCTGTATTAAATGGTCGCAGCATTAGGAAGGTTAAGGACTACTGGTCTAGAAACACCCATTGCAACCTCCACTACCTCTCCATTGATCTGACTTTCAGTCTATGCTGGACACTTGAAGTCTCTATCGGTCCCTTGTCTGCATCACTGGAATTCCCCTTACTCGTAGCAGCACACACCCACCCACAGTCATTCCTCCACTGAGCTTGCTAATACCTAAGGTGTCCCTGTGATGCTCAGATTGAACATGTCTTATGCTGTAGGACAATTTCCTTGGTAGTTGGGACACCATGAGCCAATGTCAGGAGATACTCATACAACATCACCTGGAGGGACCAGAGACAAATCTCTCCATAGACAGCCTGCACAGGGTGGGCAGAGCCATGACCTCATGAATGTGAAATTGGACACTTCCCAGGCCAGCTTCCACTGGCCCGTATCTGGAATGAATTGGTACCCCACCTGCTGACCTATGGGAACTATGATATGTGCTATGAGTGCACAGCTGTAGGGTATTATCAGAGCTTTATACAAAGCCCAGTGATGTTGACACAGGCCAGGACTGGTCATCAGACTAGAATAGGCTTCCTCTACTCCAGAATTCCATATTCTATTGATAGCATCCTTGGTGCATGTGGTCAGCCCTGTGCCGCAAGTCTCCTCAATGCTCTGGAGTGTCCCTTTCTTTCTGACAGAAGGTGCTTCATCACAATCCCCAAAGAAAGGTGCATGCCTGGCTCTAAAGCTGCTGTTGTGTGTTGGGGTCTCTCAGGAGCAACGTTCTGCATCCTCAGAGACCCCTGTCTGATTTCTTGCTTCCATCCAGGTCTGGTTTGCTGCGGCATAAACTCTCCTTCACACATTTATGCCTCTGAAGTGATGAACAGATGATTCATTTTGCAAAATTTTCCAAAAGATAATTACTCAATTTTCATCCATTTAGACTTCATAGCTTTCACACACTTCAATATTATCCGGCTAACATTTTTCTTTCTATGATTGGACAGAGGAGGAAAGGGTCAAATATGTGCCTTCGAGCATCTCCTCAGGACTCGAGAAAATCTATATACCGTTGAGTCTGTGAATAAAGAGACACATCTGAAATTACACACCTAAAGCCCAGAGGAGCCCGAGCCAGTACTCCCAAACACAGATGGAGATAGTCCAGTCTGTGTCTGAAGATCACAGCTGCAGACAGTGACACACGATAGTCTTATTATCTTCATCATCATTATTTTGGACAGTAGTCATTGGTCATTTCCTATGAGGCAGGCTCTCTACAAGAGTAGATAGATCAGACGATTGATTTTTTTTTAAATCCCCATAACAATTTGGCACAGTTCTGTAAATACACACTTTATAGACTTCCTGAAACTGCCTGGCTAGGTGCTGGCCCCGCACGGATTTATGGCTTGCCACTGACCCAATGGTGTGTAATGGGAAACCACTCACTGCCCGCCCGCCATTTGGCTGGCTCGGCGCGGGGGCCCACCTGTGCCCATGGTGAGTCGGAACACTGCCATTTGTCCTCAACTCCAAACAGTCCCCAGACGTATCGATCTCAGGACCAAATGTCAAATACCCCACTTTCCACAACAAATGTCTCTCTTGGAAGTTGTGTGTAAATTGAATTTTTATAAATCAAATTGCAGCTGTGGAGCCAGGAAGGAGAAGTGCTGTTTATGGGAACCTTGCTGTGGCCCTTCACCAGCGAGGAAAGCGGCACCGTGGGAAAGCCTCACCCACTAGCTGCTTTGCAAGCCTTGAAACACTTTATTTTTATCATGTCAACGTGTGGTACGTGCATGCATATGTGTGTGTTTGTATGTTTTATGGGGATACATGTTTATGTATGTGTGTGTGAATGCCTGTTTGTGTATGTGAATGCCTGTGTGTGTGTGTGTGTGTGTGTGTGTATATATATATATATATATATATATATATATATATATATATATATATATATGCCTGTGTGTGTATGAGTGTGTGAATTCTTGTGTGTGTATGAGTGTGTGAATGCCTGTGTGTATATGTGTGTGAATGCCTGTGTGTATATGTGTGTGAATGCCTGTGTGTATATGTGTGTATGAATGCCTGTGTATGTATGAGCGTCTGAATGCCTATGTGTGTACATGTGTATGTGTGTGTGTGTGAACCTGCGTGTGTGTGAACCTGTGTGTGTATGTGTGTGTGTGAACCTGTGTGTCTGTGAACCTGTGTGTGTGTGAGTACCTATGTGTATATGTGTGTGTGAGCCTCTCTGTATGTGGTGTGTGTGTGTGTGTGTGTGTGTGTGTGTGTGTGTGTGTGTGTGTGTGTCTAGGTCAGAGGTTGGTGTCAGGTATCTCCCACTATTGCTGTCCACAGTGCAGACAAGCATCTTTCCAAGCTTCAGGAATCCCTCTATCCTCACCTCCCCAAAGCTAGAGTCATAGACACCCATAACTATGCCTGGCTGTTTCACGTGGGTGCTGGGGATCACCCTCAGGTCCACATGCATTCATGCCAAGCATCTTACTGACTGAGCCATCTGCTCATCCCCATTGTATTCATGTCCTGTGATTCGCCAGGAGACACTTGGTATCTCAAATGGATCTAAGTCACTAGTGGGCACAACCAACTAATTGCTCAATCAATCAAAAAAAAAAATCCTTGGAAACTCTTCCATCTTCTTGAGCTACACATCAGTCTGGAATCTCTGACGGGAGCATTGCAACCCAGAAACTTGGTTGATCTCAATTTGTCTTCAATCCTCTTTGGTCTGACACCCTTCAAGCTCATTTCCACAGATATTCCTCACATTTCTGCTGGTGAAAATTAGCAAAATCTCATGTTTTTTTTATTTTTTATTTTTTATTTTTTATTTCTACACCATACGCTATGCTGTCTCTCCTCTCAGGCCAGACTTGAAACACATCCCACTGTAGGATGGAGCTACAGATTCTCCAATAGGCAGTGGGGTGAGGAGGACCATTTTGGTGAGATTTGACACCCTTTTGCAAGCCAGCTGTCTCGAGGGAGCAGATTGCAATGTTGTTGAACAAGGACCGGTGAGCTGAACTTCTCTGAGGGACTTCTGCTGGTAAGGGACCTGCAGAGAGAGCTGGAGGTTTAAGAGCCCCGTTGCTAGGGACTAAAGAGATGATTTGGTGAACAAGGGCATGGGGTGCTCTTGTAGAGGACTCAGGGTCACCCACATCAGGCAGCACAAAACCTCCTGTAACTCTAATTCCCTTCAGGTCTCTTCTGGCCTCTGTGGGGGAACTGAACACATATCATGTATGTATTTCCACATGAGCACACATTAAGTACCTATAAATAAAAATAAATTAATTTTCAGGGAAGTTTTCAATATTACTTCCAGATGCACCTTGTTTGAGTGTCAAAGCTCGGCAGTTTTCTCAGTCATCTCTCCCTCACGGAAGCCAGTCAAGGCTGTACGGACTTGCTAAATCATGCTGGCAACTGAACCCTGTGCTGATGCACCTTGGCTCTGCCTATTGAGATCCTTCTGCCAGAACATGACGTTAAGGGAGCTCTGGGATCCCCTCGTGCCTAGAACGTCACTGGAATTGAACTTCAATAGTCTCGAGGTGGGTACTCTTCTACCCCAGCCCGTGGTGTAGTGGTTGGAGGGGTGAAAGCCAGCTTCCCGATGCTACACTGTGGTGCCCGGGAGACAGTCATCTGATCCCTTGCAGCATTCGATGACTGCCCCTACCCTCCAATTCGACATTGTCATCAGCCCAGTGTATTTGAGTTCACTGTCACATTAAAGGCAAAGGATGGGACCAAATCAAGCCCAGAATTCCATCTCCAGGGCCAGTTTTCTGGGATGTAACTCTTCCTGTGCTATCTGCTCTAACAGTCAGGTTCAACTGAAGGAAGAAATTACACAAGTTTCAATAGATAGAGCTTAACATGGGGACTTGGTTACATAGGAACTTCGAGGCTGAAGGAGCAAGAAGAAAAGGTGGGAATGAATAATAAAAAGTGCCCGAGAGAAACTGAGTCATTCCTAGAAACAGGGGAGGAAAGGGAGGGGTGGCTTTTCTCAGTCCCAGGAACATTGAAGAGGAGCTACCAGGAGCAGGGCATGACCCTCAAGGGTGGAGCGAGTCCTCATTGCTACCACTGCGGATGACACAGCGCCTCCTCCAGCTCTGGCTCCATCTGCCAGCCTGGCTCCGCGGAGTCTGTGTGTAGACCTTGTTTGGATGTCAGCAGGAGGAGAACAAGAGACAACAGAAGCACAAGTGGGTGATTTGCCCAGAACACAGAACTTACTCTCAGAAGAGAAGACAAGATTTCAGAGAATTAGGGCCATTTACAGGCTGTGAGATAAGAATGTGAGAAAGGGGCTCTAGGCCCCTTATGAAAAGGATATCGAGACAGCCACAGGGAAAAGAAGCTTTTGATCTTACTTCTCAGTGAATGTACTTTCACCTCTGATGCTTTGGGGGGACTGATAGCATCCAGGTTGGAGGTAAATTGAAGTTCTTTTTGTTATGGAGAGGCTTGCAGTGATTTGAATAAAAATGGGCTCCATAGGACCATAGGGAGTGGCACTATTAGGAAGTAGGGCCTTGCTGGAATAGATGTGGCTTTGTTGGAGGAAGTGTATTGGGGAGGGGCAGGCTTTGAGGTCTCAGAAGCTCAAGCCATGTCAAGCCATGCCCAGTGTGACAGTTTCTCTTCCAGCACCATGTCTACCTGTGCTTCCATGCTTCTGCCATGGTGACAATGGACTAAACTTCTGATCTGTAAGCCCGCCCCAGTTCAGTGTTTCCTTTTATAAGGGTTGCTGTGGTCAAGGATTCTCCTTCCAGTGATGAACCCCTATAAGACAGGTATCCCCAACCCATTGTTCACATAGCCTGCTTGTTACCATGGTCAGCGCTGCAACTTAGGACCACCCCTTCTCAATGACCATGAGGAGGGAGCCTTACCTTTATCCTTGTCTCTTCTCTCTACATCTGCACTGATGTGCTCAATGTGTGCAGTTAGAATGATGTGAACTGCAGAGAAATGGCATCCTTGTGTACAGATACAAACGTACTGAAGTATGGATATAATAGTGCTATAGATCTGATTTGATTTCTCACATGTTACACAATGCCTAACATACTTAATTTTTTTTTATTGCTCTGTAGCTCATAAGCACTGCTTTTCACAACCAAGTAGAAAGTCAGGTGCCACCTTCCAAAGCTACTTTATCTAAGCCTTAGCCACAGACTCCCAGATGCCTACACTCCCCAATACGACCATAGACCTAAATTCATTTGTCAAGTCTCAGGTCTGCATCCAGGAGGTAGGGGATTGATTCTTACAGCTTTTGTTAGACCAAGAAGATGTTTCCATGCCATAAAGCTTACCTTATAAAGACTACATGCACTCACACACAATCACAGCTCCATAGCCTAATTCCAGGAGATTTTCATCAGTCCATAAAAACCCTACCTCATTAGCAGTCACTCTCCATTCCAGCAGCCACGGCAAGCCACTGACCTACTTTCTCTATGGATTTGCCAGTATTTCTTTCCTTTAAAAATGGTGTTTATTAACTTATTGGCCAGTAGATGAGAAAAGTTCAATCAATTATATGTCTCAGTCCATAAAACATGACCCACTGCCTGCCTGCCTACCCTTTCTCCTTTCTTCTCTAATTCCCTTCCTTCCTCCCCTGTCCCTTCTTCTTTATTTTATTTTCCTTCCATTTTCCCTCTTTTCCTATTCTTCTTCCTCCCTTCCTGTTTCCACTTCCTTCCTTCCTTCCTTCCTTCCTTCCTTCCTTCCTTCCTTCCTTCCTTCCTTCCTTTCTTCTTCCCTTCCTCCCTTTCTTCTTTTCTTCCCTCCCTCTCTCCCTCTCTTTCTTTCTCCCTTCTTCCTAAGATTACCAGCTTTTCTGTCTCCTGCCAGGATGCTCCAGTTAATTGATGTTAACCACCATAACTAGTTACACAGGTGACTTTGGTCTGTGTGCACGAGGGTGCACTTCACCTTCTTCCTTTCTCAGTGCTACAGCTTGGGATTCTGAGCACAGGCAGAGCTTTAGTTTAGGAGTTGAAATACCACTTCCCACCAAATGGAAACAGCCTTGAAGAGCTGGCCTTGGCAAGGCCAGGACAGGAGATGCTTCAGAGCCCAGAATTTCTCTTCAGAGCTAACAGTGGAAGCAGCAAAAGGTACTCAAGGTTGAAGAAGCTTCCTCAGAAAATAACCCAGAGATCAATACGGACTTGAAGCACCAGGCATTGGGAAGCATCAGACATTTAAATCGGTGAGTCGGCAGTATCACTGTACAAATCTCATCGACCAACTGTGGAGGATGACAGGCAAGGGATGCATTTAACCTGAATCTTGTATCAGGAGGCTATCTATGTTCCTGTCTTCCTGAATCTGAATTTACCTCAAAGTAACAAGCTGCCACCGGCAGACGATTCTCTTTATAAAATGAGAAATTACAAAATCTGAATATCATACTGTTTCAGGTCTCATGGCCAGTGGTTGTAGACAATAAATACTATTAGTTGTTGGCACAAAATTAGAGTCATGCAGACACAGTACAACTTACTGTAGAGATATAATATGGTACCCAAGAGATGCTTCCATCCTAACAGAGCAAAACCAAAAACAACAAAATTTTTCTAGGAATTGCACAGAGCATGTGAATAACCTAAATTATACCATGGCAATGCAGTCAGCAAAATCCAGGGAGGTACCCAGAGATCCCAGCACCTGAAGATGCTATGCAGGGGTGTGTGTATGTGTGTGTGTATGCATGTGAAATTGTCAAACAAACAAACATACAAACTTCCTTGGGAAAAAAACAGAAATTCAGGCCCAGGGAAACACAGGAACAAACATCTTAGAATGAGCCTCTCGAAAAATCTATGAAAGGAAGAAGAATAAAGTTGTGAGACAAAGAAATTAAGGGAACCAAGAGCCCAGGCAGACAGACAGACCAGTTCCCAGGCACAGCTGCCTGTGTATGCCCCTGTGGTCTTGAGCAGAGGGGGACAAACATATAGGTTGCTAGAAGCACTTAAGAAAGCTTAGAAAACGCAGACACCACAGCATGTTTGATGATCATAAAAACCGATGGTTGAAGTCTCTGAATGGAGCTTGAACATTATGAATTAATCCACGAGGGGCTCTATTCAAAGAAAGAATTTATGTTTCTGAATTATGTCCTTTAAGATGAAATCATGTTCTCCCTAGAATTTGGCTTCAAAAATAACCACACAGGATGGGGTGGGTAGGTGGGTGGGTAGAGGCACAGCAAAACCTCAGGCTTGAAAACAAAACAAAACAAAACCCAGACTTGGCTGCTGATTTGTCTTGTGAGTACTGAGAGATCAAAAGGAGTTCATGATCCTCTGATTCTCTTATTTTCAAATAAGTTTGGACTTTCCACTCATAAAACTGAAAGCAGAAGCACACTTCGTGGGAAGACCTTGGTCTCCACACCCCCTGTCTCTTCCTTGTTCTAGGAAGTGGGCTGTCAAGTAATTTCTCAGGCCTTCTGTTTCTCCATTTGTGGGAGCAGCGATACGGCTGTTAATCGTATTGGAGAGCATTTAACTTAGTATATAAATTGCGGGTTGCAGAGATATCTGTTACTCTACAGATATCCAGCTCAGAGTATATAGCACTTGCACAGGGAACTTCATGAAATGCACTCAGCCAGTTAAGCAGTCTATAGATGATATAGTCAGAAGAGTCCTCCCACCCCAGCTTGCCCCCCACCCAAGGGGACACTTCCGGGGACAAACCAAGGATGAAGATGGCTATGGAGCCACCCACCACCCCCTGGCTCTTAAAATATTTCCACTTCCTCTTCTACATTGCTTCGTGAGCTTTAAGAGAAGGAGTGGGGGCCGTTGTAAACATAACATCCCCAATGATGACCTAACTCTAGGCCTCTGTGTCTGGACATCTGTGTAGAGATCGTCCTAGCTGCCACAATGAGTCTTATTTCTACATAGCTTTGGTATCTTTACTTGCTCTCTATTGCTAAAATAACCACCACGGCACAAAGCAACTTGGATTGGAAAAAGATTGATTTCATCTTGTGGTTTAGAGCTCATCATGAAGGGAAGTCAGGGCATGAACTCCAGGCAAGAAGCTGGAGACAGGAACTGAAGCAGAGGCTGTGGAGGGATGCTCCGTATTGACCTGCTCCTGTAGTTAGCTTATCTTAACTTCTTATAGCACTCACAATTAGCTACTCAGGGCTGACATCGATCATGATGGACTGTGACCTCACACATACTTGCCTATGGGTCAGTGTGATAGAAATGTTTCTCAGCCGAGGTTACCTCTTCCCACAAGACCCTAGTTTGTGACAAATTGACAACAAAGTAGTTCCCACCGTGTCTTTGGCAGATCGCTTGCCCGTTAAGCTTGTCCATACTCGAATGGCCTTCCACAGGCAGCTCCAGCATTTCTACTTAATTTTCTCACAGGGAAATCCAAAGGCTTCTGCAGAAGCATCTTGCATGTTTACAGCAACAATTTTTTTAAACCACCAGGCTTTTGTCTTCTGGATGTCTTTTTCTTGTTACGTCTCTACATCCTTAGCCTGGTGTCTTTTCTGAAAGAGAATCTAATTCAGGGCACAGCTGCTCTATCACTTTTACCTTGACATCTGTGCTTTCTAAGATTCAGTTGGAAACAAAAATCTGTCTCCTCCTGAATATCACATAGTCACACCGTATATCACACACACAATGTTTAATAGCTCCAAAGAGTCTGCGTGGTGTTTCCTTCTGAACTTCATGCAGGGTAAAGTTTCCAATGTATTCTTTTAATGTTATCCTTTATTTTTGAAAATGTTCATGTTCGTGCACAGTGGAACATGACTATGCCTGTCCACTCTTTAGCCTCTTCATCCATCCTCACATCCCTCCTACATCAGTTAACGGTAAAGACAGTGCCCCCTACAGACATGCCCATGGAACAATATGATCTGAGCAATAACTCAATCGAAAGTCCCTTCTCAGGCTGAGTTAGAACACATACTTATCTGCTATGGTGAAGTGTCTCTCCTTTACATGTATCTAGGCTAGTTTACTTAACTGTAAACTATTGTTCTGTTATTATAAATTATTGTTGTTGTGTTTATTAATATGTTTTTATATTTTGAGAGTTTAATACAACATATTTATATATATAAGATAAAAAAATATATATATGATCATATTCTGCCAGGTCCTCCCCTTCCTGCCCATCCAACTTTATGTTATTCCCCCCCCATCCCCTCTATCTCTCAAAAACAAACAAACAAACAAAACAAAACAAAAGAACCACATAATACCATGAAGGCAATTTGTGTTGTCCAACTGCTTCCAAGCATGAGGCCTGCCCTGGAGTATGGTTGACACACCCTGTCACCCCACTGAAGAAAAGTGACTTAATTGCTCCTTGGATAGGGGTGGGATTTTGTGTGTCCACTTCTGCTTCTCCATGCCAGGGTTCTGTCTGGCTTGAACTTAGGCAGGTCTTGCGCACGATGTCTCAGTCCCTGTGAGTTCATATGTACACAGCCATGTGCTGTCTCAGTCCCTGTGAGTTCATATGTACACAGCCATGTGCTGTCTCAGTCCCTGTGAGTTCATATGTACACAGCCATGTGCTGTCTCAGTCCCTGTGAGTTCATATGTGCACATCCATGTGCTGTCTCAGTCCCTGTGAGTTCATATGTACACAGCCATGTGCCTGGAAGACTTTGATTCTATGGAGCCATCCACCACCTCAGGCTCTTATAATATTTCCACCTTCTCTTCTGTGTTGCTCTCTGATCTTTAAGGGGAGGAGGAGTGGGTGTTTGATGAAGATCTCTCTTTTCTGCTTGAGTGCTCCGAAATCTCTTACTCTCCACTCATTGTTCGGTTGTAGGTCTTTGAGTTTAATTCCCATGTGCTGTAGATAGCTTCTCTGATGAGGGCTGAACAGCGAGCATCCTGATCTACAGAAAGATGCCATTAGAGGCTGTTTTATTGCTATGTTCCTTCAGGACAATAATAGTGTTATGTTTTCCACTCGACCTAGGATCTTCCTAGTCTCAAATTCTTAGCCACTTCCGTGTTTGGTGTGAGTTACATCTCAAGGAGTGGGCCTTCAATCCCCTAAAAGCCGTTGGTTATGCTCATAAACTGTGTGCTGTGATTGCACCAGCTTTCTCGTAGGTGGGTCAGTATTGGGGCTCTCAGGGTTCATAGCTGGGTGAGACTGAGTGTGATTGCCTTTCTCCTCCTCGGGTAGCCTGTGTAGCCAACACCTTTCAGCACTCTGAATGCTTCTCGGTAGGGGTGAAGCTTCCATGTAGGGGTGAAGTGTCAACTGGGGCACTGGCAGGGGCTCCCATGCAGCCTTGCCTGAGAGTGGGGCATGCTGGGTAGCCTGTTTGCTCTCTGATTGGCTGGGAAGGTCAATCGCTCCACAGTCGATGAGACCACATTAGTCTAAACATCAAGATCATAGAAGAGAAAGTGCCAACAGAACATTGAGGACAGTGACTGTTTCTGACAATGAATGTGGGATTTCTTCATTTACTAAGGCGCTTCTAGATTTCGTTCTTGGGGGTAGCTCAGGCACACACACTTTACACATAGCTTGTTATATTTGCCCTTAAATAATCATTCTGTTTGATACGTTTAGTTACCTGTCTCGTTGCTGGGGGGTGGAGTGGCTTGATAAGCCATTTAAAAGAAGAAGGGGCTTTTTGCTTGGTTTTGTCCTTTGGCTTACCATTCAGGGAGATACAGATTCACCATGGACGGGAAAGTGCTACTGTTCACATTGCTTGTGTAGTCAGGACGGGAGGAAACAAGACGTGGGGCCACAGTTAGGAAATGTCAGGGCCAAGCCAGTGGCCCGCCTCCTCCAGCAAGGCTACACGTCTTAAGATTTCCACAACCTTCCCAAACAGCCCACCAGCTGAGGACCCAATGTAAACACAGAAACCTACATGGGACATTTCTCATTCAGACCCCACAGGTACAATTTGAGACGGTGCTTATAAAAGTCCAGCGGTCAACCTTTTACAGCGAGTGTGTAAAATTAAAATAATTGTAACCTCTCTGATTTATTTTCGCCTCGCAGCCTGCCAACGTGCTGAGGGTAATTATTAGTCAGCACAGCTTCCGTTTTTAATTCAGTTCATGTTTTTTATTTTCCTTTCTGTACATAGTGTGTTTGTAATGTTTGTTTAATAACCTGTATTACTGGCACTGTTTTCTGCTGTCTTATCTGTGTCTCTTCCTGGACTCCCTTCCTGATTTCTGATACAATGTGGCTTCCACAGGATTACGGGCACTGGTTTTAGGGGATTGGTTGTGGTCATCACAATGCTTTTAATAGCAAGCTCCCTTAGAGCAGACAGTATAAGCTTTCTAGTATCATAATTTTCTTATGCTTGATTTTAAGCTTTATTAGGAAATAGATAATCTGTAGCAGATACGTTGCAACAAATACTCTGTTTTTAATGAAGTAAAAGCCTCAAATACTGTACGCTACATTGGGGACACGGACACTGCAAACTCCACACACACAAGCACTGGATGGTGAATAGCTGTCAAGAAGATTGGCACATTTGGAATTTCTGATTATGTACCGTTAGGATTTGCCGCTCAGGTTGACATCAAGAAGTATTTCCAGCTGTAGCCCCCTTCTGATTAGTGACGCTGGCGAACTCCCCATTCTGCACAGTTTAAGCCAGTTTAAACATTTCCACTGAGTTTAATTTTGTGTTCTTATTTTGACGACTTTTATTTCTCATTAGTTCTCATTATGTAAATTGAAATCTTCTAATAAAACAAGGCAGGGCCTGAAAAAAATTAAAAAGACCATTATGTCTATCAATTTCATAGCATCAGGAAAAATATACAGAAAACAGGTTTGATTGCTTTTTAATTTCTGGTTGTGAGATTACAAGTCATGAAGCATTTAAAAAATATTCTCTGATTTTGGTGCACTTCCTCAACACTACAATTGCAATCATAATATTGATGGCGAGGATACTGGTGATGCTGGTGATGTCGGTGTTGGTGATGGTAATGGTTATAATGATGGTGATGTTGGTGATGGTTATAATGATGGTGATGATGATGGTGATGATGGGAATTGAATTCAGTGTCTTATTCATGTGAAGTTCAATTGAACATCCCCAGCCTCTTTCTATTTTTTGTTTAAATTTTGAAATAAAACTGCACTAAGTTGTACAGGCTCACCTTGAATTTGCGCTGTGTCCTAGGCAGGAACTCTGCCTCAGTCATCTGAAAAATGGGATCGGCAGAGCTCTGCTGTTCCACTGTGATTATCTTTGGATACTAAGTTTGGGGATTAGTAATAATAGCCAATATTATCAATGGTTTGAAAATCTCTGGTCTTGCTGCAGTGGCTGAAGGAGAAGAAGATTTACTGTTAGTTCTGGTTGGTGGGCGATGTGAGGCTCCCAGATGGAGCTAGGGAGAGGACATGGTATCCAAACGAAGTCCTTTAGGTGTTTAATTAACTCTCCCAATACAGATCCCTGTGTGTCCAGTAATTACAGTCCTGGGAAAACAGTCAACAGGAGTGTGCGTTGAGGTGCTCTTGAGCCATGCGCAAGAGATTTGTGGCAACCCTCTTCACAACAGCCCTCGACAGCTGATGGATCAAGTAAGGGAATATAAATGATGGATCACTGGTTTATCAAGTAAGGGGATATAAAGAAACCGTAGCAGATCTCTGCAGGAGAAGTCAATCCAGGAAGAGTAGTCCATGCTAAGCAGTAAACTGCAGAGGAGTCTCAGAAGCATGGAACTAAAGAGAATCATCCCAATATAGACAGGAGCAAAACAGAGGGAAAACTGAATGAGGAATATCACAGTGTCTGGAGTCACGGTTACGGTCACTGCAGTGGCTGGAATCAGGTGGAAGAGGGGCTATGCAATGTTGAAATGTTGTCTCTAGGCTTGAGCTGGTGTCTGAGAGCTTGGCTAGCTCATAGTTCTGAGAATCGTGGGGCTCTGCATATCACAAGCTCATGAGTGTCACAAGGCCATAGTTATTACAAGTTCATGGTCTTCGATCACATGGCAATGTGTACCACAAAGCCATAGCCAATCAAAGGTCATGGGCATCATAAGCCCATGGGCATCATATCTGTCCTTATTTCTAGACATATCACGTTTAGTTTAGAAAGATGTCTCTTTTTCTATATGGTAGGACTTTTATGTGGATAAAAATTGGGTGTTACCACACAAAGATACTCATGACATTTATAGACAGTCATAAACTCAGAAAGTTCATTTTGGGTAATGAAATTTTAAACGCAGCCACCAAGTCACACACTTACCCGAGAAATTCTCTTTTAATCCGTGATATCCGACACACATTTGCCATTTCTGAAAATCTGGAGCCAAGACCAACAACAAAACCGAAAAGCAGGGCTATAGATGCAGCTCAGCTGGTGAGGCGCTTGTTGAACTTGAGAGATGAATTTGATCCCCAACACTGCATAAACTGGGTGTGGTGGTGCATACCTGTAATCCCAGCGCTAAGAAGGTAGAGGCAGGATAATCAGGAGTTTAAGGTCACTCTTAGTTACATAAATTTGAGGCCAGCCTTAGAGACACAATAGAAAAAAAATGCTTTAGAAATATTCAAGTGACTGATGTGCTGGGGTGGTGGAAATATGGCCTTTTAATTCCAAACTGTCTTTCTGCTCCTCAGATTTCCTCTCTGCCTTCAAGTCCCCCTAAGACAGGAACAAGATTTCTACCTTGATGAAAGCCTGTCAGACACAGTCACTCTCCTGATCTTACACCAGGCCACACTCAGGAAAAAAAAAATCCCAAAATAACATAAGCAGAGATAACAGTCTTTTGTTTCCGAGTGTTATTATCTAACTTGTTTTATGTAAAATGTATCAAGGCAGCCTGAGGAAAACAACCCTGAAGGAAACAGACTTGCTGTTTCCTCAGGAAGGAGCCTACTTTGCTAAGGGAGTAAAGGTCCCAAAGTTAGCTATATGTGAAGTTCTCAGGGAGCAAAGAAGTGTCTTTGATAACTGCCCAGGAGAGGATGGCAGCTCTGTGTGGCTTTGGCTCCTCCCATGGACGTCCCAGAAAAGCCCTTAAGGAAAGGTGTGGGTATGCAGTGGATTGTGTCTGCTGAGGCAGGGGATTGGGTGCTTGTCTTGGAAGCAATGTAAATGCCAACAGACTGGGCTGTGCTTGGGGTGTAGCCTGATCACCTCCAACAGAGTTGCATCTCTATTGGAGATGATGCTCATGAGGATGTCTGAGTCAAGGAGAAGGGCAGCTCACTGTCTCTGACCAAGCCCTTGGCTGTTGCCTTCATTCAATGCTGGGGTCTTGGGAGACAGCTTAGCTGGGAAAGCAATTGCCAGGCAAACATGAGGATCACAGTTTGAATCTCCGTGACACACATACAACTGGATGCAGTGTGGTAGGCGTGGTACTGTATGTCTGTAATCACATTCCTACAGCAAGATAGGAAGCAAATGTAAGATAATTTCTGGAAACTCATGGCTACTCAGCCTGGATAAGAGACCTTGTCTTAAAGTAGAAAGAGAGGGCTGAGATCTGAGATACTTTTCTGACATCCACATACTTGCATACATGCTATGGCATACTCTCTCTCTCTCTCTCTCTCTCTCTCTCTCTCCACACACACACACACACACACACACACACACACACACATCATTTAAGATTAAAAGTGAGAAAGAATTAAAAACTGTCCAAGAAATGGAATTCCGGGGTGTCAGTTCAATGGTAAGTACACCGTTACTAGATCTTTGTGTCAATGTAGGGAACAGCACAGTTGGGCTGTTTGTCTAGCATGTACAATGACAGGCCAATCAAATTAGGAAGAGGGGGACTGAGGATGTATCGCACTTGGTGGACTGTTGGCTTAATATACATGGAAGCTTTGACCCACATGAACCAGCCATGGTGGTGCACACCTGTAATTCCAGCGGGAGGATCAAGAGTTCAAGATCATCCTGGGATACACAAGGAATGGCTATTGACCCAGGAATTCTGACCCCAAGTTAGCCGACTGCCCTGCCCAACGAAACAGAACTTCTCACACTACAACATTAGCATGAATAATTCCCCTTTTTCCTCCACAAGCTCTCAGAAGTGTTGACCACTGGCATGCCCCCCAGAGATCCCTCCTCCTCCACACCGTCTCAAGAAGACCATCACTGATGCTTAGAGTGCCCCTAAGAAAGAAGAAGCTCCGCACTCCCTTTCAGTCTCAATGCAAGGAACGCGTGATCATCAGTCTTGACTGGGATCTTGCTGAAATGTATTCTGGAACCAAATCTCTGTGTATGTCTGTGAGAGCTTATGAAGATTAGGTTGACTCACATGGGAGTGACCATGTTGGATGGAGGTGATATCATTCCATGAACTCGAGTCCCAGACTAACCAAAAAGAAGGAAGACAGTTGAACACCAGCATTCATTGCTCTCTGCTTCCTGACTAGGAATATCACATGTCCAGCTGACTCATGCTCCGGACACCAAGACATCTTTGCCATGATGCATTTCAAGCCCTGAATCTTGAAACCAAAATGCTCACCCTTTCTTAAATTGCTTTTGTTTGTTTGTTTGTTTGTTTGTTTGTTTGTTTGTATAACATGCCAATCACTGACCCCCCTCCCAGTCTCCCTTCCCGCAATGCCTGCCTCCTCCCCTTCTCCTCTGAGAGGGTGGAGGCTCTCTCTGGGTATCCCCCTGCATTAAGTCTCTACAGGGCTAGGCACATCTTCTCCCACTGAGGCCATACAAGGAAGCCCAGTCAGGGGAATAGATTCCACAGATAGGCTACAGCTTTAGGGATAGCCTCTGCTCCAGTTGTTGGGAGAATCCACATGAAGACGGAACTGTTCATCTGCTACATATGTGTCAGGGGCCTCAGCCTGTGAGTGATCTTTGCTTGATCTAAGCCATCAGGCTTAGTCTCTGAGAGCCCCCAAAAGGGGCTAGTTGTCTCTGTTGGTCTTTCTGTGAAGTTTCTAACCCCTTTGGGACCCTCAATCCTTCCCACAATTCTTCTGTAAGAGTTCCCAAGTTCTTCCCAATGTTAGGCTGTGTGTCTCTCCATCTATTTCAGTCAGTTGCTGGGTGGAGTCTCTCCGAGGACAGTTATGCTGGGCTTCTGTCTGGTTGTCCAGAGCAGAAGCAGGCCTCCCAGGAGGCAGGTAGAGCTGTGGTCTGGGATGTGGAGTACAGATCCATGATTGCAGGTCCCTAAGTCGCTTTTGTTGGGTATTTTGTTTGAACAAGAATATTAACTGATAAAGCCCTACTGTGTGCGCATGGAATAACCAAAACCAGCCCCAGGCTGGGCAGAGACCACCAGGCCCAGTAGGAAGAACTCAGAAGGGCAAGTCCTTATCTGTATTCTGCATGATCCTCCTGTGTTCTGTCCGGCTACTCACCATTGCATTCTCTGAATAAAGCCATAGGCAGCCTGCCCTCTGCCCTTACTTCCTGTACTCTATCTCTGCCGTCACTCATCTGCACAGTGGGCTGGGACTTGTCGAGTGATCTCACCCTGTAGCCTGCCTGAGAAGAGGAAGTGTTAGATAACCAAGAGGCAATTAAGTTTGAGACAACTTCATTGATTTGAGCTTTAAACTTTTGATTCGCCTACACCTCAATTTGAATTCCTTCCCGTAAATCCTACTGATTTCAAGACACAAAGCAATGAGAAGAGAGCTCCAGGAGTTGGAGCTGGAAATGACAGCAAATGTCTGCAAAAGCAGCCTGCATGCACAGTGTCCAGGGCAGCAACATGCATGCACAGTGTCCAGAGCAGCAACATGCATGTACAGTGTCCAGAACACCAGCCTGCATGCACAGTGTCCAGAACAGCAGCCTGCATGCATAGTGTCCAGAACAGCAGCCTGCATGCATAGTGTCCAGAACAGCAGCCTGCATGCACACTGTCCAGAAAAACAGCCTGCATGCACACTGTTCAGAACAGCAGCCTGCATGCACAGTGTCCAGAACAGCAGCCTGCGTGCAGTGTCCAGAACAGCAGCCTGCATGCACACTGTTCAGAAAAGCAGCCTGCATACACAGTGTCCAGAACAGCAGCATGCATGCACACTGTCTAGTTTTTCTCCACAGTGGCCAGAAGTCATTAAGCCTGGCTTATGAACCTAGCTTAATATTGATCAACAGTGGGGTTAAAGGGGGTTGGGATGTCGAACCTTGAGAGACTGAGAACTGTAAGGTGGGATGAATGATTTTCTTCCTGGTGGATCATTAGAGAGATCTCTGTCATCATGCCATTTTCCAGACAGTTAGATCAATGATGTCAACTCTGACCCCAGGGTCTGAGTGATGACTCAGGTTCGGGAGTTCTGGATTAATGGATAGAAGGGACAGTCACGTCCTCCCTAATGGATAGTATAGAAGCACCCAACGTGACCCACAGGAAATTACTCACTAGACCATTCCCGAAGACAAAAGCAATCGGCTGCCTTCTCCGCCTGGGATCTCACTTATTTTAACTGCCACTACACATCAAAAATGTATTTTCTGCGGCGAAAGGCAGCGTGCTGAGGTCATCTGAGCTGCTTCTCTGTCTGAGGTGTTGGCAGTGATGGAAAAGTCCACCAAGCTATAGAGATGTCTGTGTATCATAAGATACTATGCAAGAAGCCGGGCCAACCAGCATCTTCTCACTCACAGGCATGCTCTAGTCTGGAGATACTGAGTCCTCATGGATCCTTCCCTCAGTATCTCACATACATATCCACAAGCCTACTGAACGGGCGATAAAATGTCTCCCATCATGAAAACCTCATTCTCAGTGACCCTTTGTGTCTTATTTCTGGTGTTTTCTGCTCCCACCCATTTGTTTTCCTCCTTGGAAATGTCCTTCCTTTTTCAACATAATAGACTTCAGTCCAAGCCCTGTTCCCTGAAAACAAAGTCCCCAGGTGTGGTGGTAGGTAGGCACAGGCAGCTTATGATTCTCCCATAAGCTTGAATCTGGATGTGTGGTGCCAGTCTGTGCTACTTGAATTGAGTTCCTAACAGACAGCTCTTTCCATCTGAGACGGGCGTTTCCTGCTTGCCAGCTTCCCAGACATGCATTTGCTCTTTCCTAATCCAGCTGGGGCCTCCAGCTATGCAAGCCTATCAGCCAGGGGTAGTGGGGTCAAAGTGTGCAGCCTGTCACTCAAATGTAGCAGACAAACTCCCACAGTCCATTCTTCTGGAAGCTTGGAGTGTGCCTTTCCCCCTTTGCAGTGTACAGAGAGAGCTGAGTGGTGGGATAGGAGAAGCTCAGCCAAAGAGAGACTTGTGTGTCTTGCTTGTTCTTAGGTAAACTTGGTTCTAATATAGTCAACACAGAGTTCAAAGGTCAACTATCACATGGGAAGGTTTCCTTGACTCTCCTGCTATTTTCTGTGTCTTCCCTGATGGATGACAGGATGCTGTGGGTGTTGCCTCCTCTTGGACTAAGGAGATTCTCCTGGACCAACACTGGCTTGGGTTGAGGTTCTTAACTTGTTGATGCCGAGTTGACCTCGGTACTTGCCATCCATACTTTGGAGTAAGGATTCTGACTAGCCTAACTGTGGTTCTGCTCTTTCCTGGTCCCCATCTGTGACCAAACGGTGTAGAACCTTATAGACTCAGTCTTGGAAGGAAACTGTTGAGACAGTGCATTACGAGCCTGACACCCTAGTAGTATCTGGCTATCTTGAGCCAACCCTCCATCCTCTACCAGCTCCAAGGAGTGCCTTATCACAATAGTTTGTGGTCATTAACAGACCCAAAGTGTTGGCTTAGAATCAGTAATTTTCATTCTTTTGAGACCCTCACTCCTATAAATCTCCAGCTCAAACCACTTTCTGCTCAACCTTTCCCATTGCGGTAATCCCTGTACCCTCCCCTCCATTGGCCTGACCACTCTTCGTGGCTGTGTTATGACAGGTCAGTGGACAATTTTTTTTCTTAACTAAGTGACCATAGCAGTAAGCACCTTTATCTTGGTGCATGGCAACCACAACATAGAGATGAGACCCCTGATCCATTTTCATTGTGCCCAAATTCACTAAGGTGATCTGTCTGAGGTTGCAGCCTGGGACTCTACTCTTCAACCAGGGCCTTAGTCTCACCATGACCACCTCCACCTTGGATAGTGACAGCTGGTGAACTTGCCTTCTTCACCTCTATAGTAAAACACACACACACACACACACACACACACACACACACACACACACACAGAGAGAGAGAGAGAGAGAGAGAGAGAGAGAGAGAGAGAGAGAGAGAGAGAGAGAGAAAGAGAGAAGATTGTGTTGGCCCCCAAATTTATGCTACTTTAAAGTTCTAACCCACAGCTCCCCAAATCATAAATTATTTGGAAACAGAGTCCTTGCAGATATGATGAGCTAAGATGAGGTTATAAGGGTATGGACCAGGTCCTGAACAACTGCAGTCCTCAACTGCCTTTCCCCCAGTCCTATTTGAAGCAGATGCTCAGGGAAACTACCATGAGTAAGAGAAGGAAAATCAGGATGGTACACCCAAAAGCCATGAATACCAAAGATCTTCAGCACCCACTAGAAACTGGGAGACAAGCACAGCACCCATTTCTAGCCCTGCTCCCAAGCCTTGGGGGAGCCAGCTCTCCTGTTTCCTGTTACCTGGATCTCACACCTCTGATTTCAGGAATCGGGGGTCTGATACATTTTTTGTTTTTTGTTTGTTTTGTTTTTCGAGACAGGGTATAGCCTTGGCTGTCCTGGAACTCACTCTGTAGACCAGGCTGGCCTTGAACTCAGAAATCTGCCTGCCTCTGCCTCCCAAGTACTGGGATTAAAGGCGTGTGCCACCACCGCCCAGCTGATACATTTTTTAAATACATTACTTGGATTTGAGCCACCTAAGCTATGGTGATTAGCAAAGCATCTTAGAGCTGCCTTAGCAAAAACTACAGAGAGAGAGAGAGAGAGAGAGAGAGAGACAGACAGACAGACAGACAGACACAAAGACAGACACAAAGACATAGGAAGAGAAAAAGAGAGGCACTGAATTCACTAATGTAAGATATATTCTAGGGAGTGATGTTTTTTGTGCCTTTTTCATTCATTTTCTGATTCTATGATAAAAGACCATGACCAAGGAAACTTAAAAATGAGTTTAATTTATCTTAGGATTCCAGAGGGCTAGAGTCTCTGGTGATAGAACAAGCCTGGTGACAGGCCGCTGGAACAGCAGCTGCGAGTTCACAACCTGGTCCACAAGCAGGAGGCAGAAAGAGCATATTGGAAACAGCATATAATTTTTAAAACCTAAAAGCCATCCCTTAGTAAGATACTTCAACCAGTAAGGCCACGCTTTCTAATCCTCCCCATTAGCCACCAACTCAGGATTAAGTGCCCAAATGCTTGATACTTAATCTTTGGTCCTCAAATCTGCTTTTTCCCTAAACTGACAGCTACATTGCTCTCCACAAAGGTACAGCTTCCTTCTGTCCCTTCACCTGTTGGGGTCTACACATCCTTCTCTCACTAGAACCAACCAGGGTATATATTCAGTGAGTCCACCATGTGCTCAGCGAGGACCAAATGTTACTGAGTCAAATCTGAGATACCATCCCTGTGCCTGCAGAGCAGATCTTTCTTGTGTCCCCTACTTTTGCCTGAGACGGCCTATGGAAGTCCTCACTGGGGTTCTCCTTGAGCCCTGTTTCATGGTCATCTCTCCCAGGAGATCATCTCTCATATTACAGCAGTCCTATGTCATGTTGCTCTCACCCCCTCCACTGTCCCTGATGGAGGGACATATGGAGGGGGGTTCAGCTAATGTCCACTGGCTTGACCAGAGTTTCCCCTGGAAATCTTGTTTCTTAACTAATGAAGCCTCTGGTCTGAAAAATATTCCTGAGAAAGGGCTGCACATCAGCGTGATGGGCAGTTATGGGCGCTCTATGGATATTTGCTGCATTTAATGGAATTGAATTTCCTAAAAGCTGAACATTTCCTCCATCAAAAATCCAATATGTCTTGACCACGAGCAATAGATAATTCAGCACCCCATCTCTCAGCATTTGTGGCCAAAGACAGACAGTTTGCTAAGGAGCAAAGGCACATTGGGATGGGGATCTCCTGAAAGACGCGCCGAAGCTCCCATTCGCTCCGTCCTTTGGGAAGGACCTTGCTTGGTAGCCAATGAAGGAAGCTGGGATGCAGCCGCCCTCACACAGTACTTACAGAGGAGCATTGACTTGCTTGTGAGACCACACCGGGTTTTCAATTCTGCTTGGAAGATCATTGTTTCTCAGACATCTGCCTTATAGTACAAACTCTGAGTTCAAGGTAGGACTGGGATCAAGATGCTGGCCTGGATTCTACTTAATATGCATCCCACTTGGAAGAGCAAGTGTAGAGACACTAAGAACCCCTAGTGCACACAAATATTCAGGGCCACAGTGCTGGAGGTGAAATATTAGCCTTGGTGTTTTAAGATTTATTAGATATGTGTTTGTATTATTGTAGGTATGTATTTGTATTATTGCGGGTATGTGTTTATATTACTGTGGGTATGTGTTTGTATTGCTGTAGGTATGTGTTTGTATTATTGTAGGTATGTATTTGTATTATTGTGGGTATGTGTTTATATTACTGTGGGTATGTGTTTGTATTGCTGTAGGTATGTGTTTGTATTATTGTAGGTATGTATTTGTATTATTGTGGGTATGTGTTTGTATTGCTGTGGGTATGTGTTTGTATTATTGTAGTTATGTTTGTATGTGCAGTGAGTGCAGAGGCCAAAAGAAGACACCAGATCTCCTGAAGCTGGAGTTTTAGAAGGTTGTGAGCTACCCAATGTAGGCGCTGGGAGCCAAACTCAGGTCTCCTAGAAGAACCACATATGCTATGAGCCACTGAAACTATCTTTTCAACCCAGCCTTGCATTTTAAGTCAAGTTGGCAAATGCCCTGGGGGTCTCAGTAGTTTCAGACACGTTGAGTGCTGTGTATGTGTCCCATAACTGGACACATGAGTATGTTATGGACACATAACCTGTCACATAAAATGCACGATACCCATAAAACTTTAATTTTGAAGATGCAATAAGTAAATATTTAGGGTCAGGATGCTGTGGACTCTGCAGTTTGGGATCTAATCCTGCCTACCCCAGGAGGTAGGCTACTGCCTACCCCGGGAGGTAAGCTACTGCTTATCCTAGGTGGTAGGCTACTGCAGCAATTGGAGCCTGGATGCTGGCTCTCAATAGTAGCTGCAGAGTTTCTGAGCCCCATTTAATGATTAGATGAAACTATCAGCAGCAGTTCTACACATGTGAGTCTCTCTGGCCCACCCAGGATAGTGTCGAGGGGACATCACAGATCTTCCCAACATCCTGCTTTCAGGACTCCATCCAGTAGCTTACCTCTCTTTCCTTTCTTCCATCTAATTATCTATCCATCCATCAATAGCAGGCCTGACCTCAGTGACAGATGCTCCTGTAGGTGTTGAGCACGATGCAACACACATGTGATGGGTTACTTCTGTGCCACGTGATGGAAGGTGACAGGAAGTGAAGTTCAGGCAGGGCAAAATTAAAGGCAGACATCAAGAATGACATATGAGAGAAGCCAGTCAACAGAAGAGGCTAGAAGCCTATGCTTACCTCCATGAAGCAAACAGAGCATGCTCAGGAGAAGCCTTTAATATGGAAATGTGGTAGAGGCAGGTGCTATGAAAAATGACCTATAAAGAGTTACTTATCCCTTGGCCCAGCATTTCTCAGCAGATGTCTTTCCCCGTGCTAGTCTACACCCACTCTTGGGAGCACTTTCTTTCTTTAATAGACTCTCTTTCACTCCTTTAACACATGTCCCTGGGACAATTCTTTGTCCTAGGACAAAAGAACTCAGAAACTTCAGAGGGTGTCCCCAGTGCTCAGATCTGCACCTATAACAATAGTCCTGGCCAGATGCATTTTTAGGTTGACAAACTACTCTTTGCTGTCCCCTTTCTTTTCAATAGATTGGAAGTGTCTATTGCGCAGTCTACTGGGTAGATGTGTGCTGAGCCTGGAGTACTAGGATTTGTGACACTGGAGAGGACATGAGGCACATGGTGCTGTTAGAACAATGGGCACAGGGTGCTGGAGCAGGCTTCCAGGAGAAATGAACCCCACAAAGCAGATTATTCTCAGAAGTGGACTGTGGGCCTACATCCTTGGCCAGGTCTTTGCTGGTCCTAGACTGCTTTCCTCAAGTCATCTCAAGAACAACCCTTGTTATGCAACAAAGAGCTGAAAGGAAGCAGGCCCAGCTCTGCTTCTCAACCTGAGATGAGTTTTTATAGCTATGGTTTTCAAAGTTTCTGCCTCTTCCCCATTTCACTTTCTACCGAATCAAGAAACTAAGAAAGGAGATGCATTTTGTTGTAAATCTATAAGAAAGCCGAGCCAGAGAAAGTAAGGGATCTGCACAAGGGCCAGCTTGCAGGTCAGCCTGAGTAAGACATGAATATGATCCTTGGTCACGGAATAAAGTTTTTCTCCCTCTTAGGCGAAGACTAAGCTATGGCCCCTGTGACAGCTGCGTATACTCCCTGTATCCTCCACAGTGACCCCGAGCTTAATGCACAAATCCCTTTTAATGTGGAGCCAGCGTCTGCTATAGAGAATGGCTTCCCACCCGTCACCCAGCCCCAGGTGGCTACAGTCTGGACAATGGACAGAGCATTTGGAGCTCTTGGTGAAAGAACTCATTGAATTACAGGGCTTTATTCTCCTAATGTATTGGAGACATAAATTGTCCTTATCTCCAGCCATTCTCCACGAGATTAAAAAGGAAATCTGCATTTCTTTGAGGGATGAAGAATAAGAGGCCAGAGGTTGGGTTTTGACACAATGGGGAACAGAGACAACAAAGAAATCCAGACCAGAGTCCATTGCTCATCCCCGTCCATCACTCTGCTGTCCACCTCTATGGAGTGGGGATGTGAAGAAAAAGGGGCTTTGGACCATCAGCTCCTGCTACCCTCTGGGCCTGTGAATTTATGGTGCTAGCTAGCCGAATCTAGCTAAAAGAAGCATCCTGGGGCAGACAGGTCAGTCCTGGGGAGGATTCCACCCAGTTACTGCCCCACCTGGCAAGCCTGGGTCGGAGAACTTCGGGTCCCTGTACCTCATTTTCCCCCTGAATGTGTGCTTTCTCATAAGAGAGCATCAAGCCATCTGTGGCCATTTGAATGGAAATTCACTGTGATTAAAATGAGATAGAGAGCTGAGGATATTGCTCGGTTGGTGGCGCACTTGCCTAGGCACAAATGACACACTGGGTTCAGTTCTCAGTAACACAGAGATTCTGTATGGTGGTGTATGTACAGCAAGACGTCAGAAGGCATTAATAGGGCTTTAGATCATCCTTGGCTATGTGAGGAATTCAATGTCAGCATGTCACAGAATTCCCTGTGAGCCTATCTCAAAGAGAAAACAAGGTGTAGGAGAGAAGAGGGGGGGGGGGTTGGAATCCCCCAGTCTCTCCAGCTATTTGAAATATTCAGTAGCCACTAAGGTCTAATGGAAAGTCCAGGCTGAGATGAAACCTGAAACTCAGTCCTTTGAGGGCATGAGGACTGTTTTGAGTAGATCAGTATAAGAATGTAGAATCCAACCTTTACAAGGGACACAATAGTGACAGCAGCCTTCCCCCTCTGACAGACACCCTACTAAAACAATATCTATGGGGTTTTAATCCAACAGGAATCCCAGGATCAGGATTTCACACCCAAGAACTGAGTTAACACTGAAGTGGGTATTGGCTACTGGCAACACACACCCCTGCTCAATGCCCCTTTCTGTGCTTCTAGCCTGGGAGTCAGAGAACGTGCCTGAAGGCTCCTGCTGTGAACCTCCCGCAGCCTCAAAAGGTATAAGAGGCTCTCTCTTCCTCCATGGAGACTCTGATCTCTTCAGAGACCCCAGTGTGCTATCTCTGGTGTTAGCACCCAAACCCTCCTCAGAGCCCCTGCCGCTCTGTTGCTCCTCTCCCTGTACATCCAGGGTGTAAATAACTCTTCTAATAAACTCCTTACTCCTAGTAATTAGCCTCAGTGTCCTCTTGAATCTGCCCCCCCCCCTGGTCTAAAACTGAACAATCAACTTGAGGCACTTCCAACCAGGTGGAGCCTCTGGTAGCAAACTTAGCTTTCTGTAAGTGGAATTTCTGCCTACAAAGGTACTCTGTATCCATAGGGTGTCCCCCTCTCTGCCCCAGGAGGCAAGGCTAATTTATTCACTTATGGGAAAGCACCCACATCAATCACAGAGCAAGCTTCACCCTGTCTGCCTCCTGGTTCCATCCCCATCACTTTCTTACCTCTGTTCCTCTCTCTTTTTCTGCAGGAAGGGGTACTGCATGCAGCTTGATCTCTGAGCAGCTTTATAGATGCACACCTGTCTTTAAGGTATACGTGTTAATAAACCAGTTTGTTCTTAATTGGTTAATCTGCCTATATTTAAGGAATTCATCCCAACAGGACATTTCCAATCACAGAGGGGTTTATTGTGTTCTCCATCACATGAATCTGGAGACACCTTATGGAAAAGATCCAGGCTCAGAGCTGTAGAGAAGGCAAGAGGTGCTGTAATTGGGTGGTGTGACATAGGGGCCATAGCCTAGGGAGAATGTTCTGACCAAAATGTTTGAATGTTTCAAGACCTGGCCAAAGGGTTCTTGCTGTATTGTATACACAGAAGCACAATCAGAGAGTCTGGGGTGTGGGAGGTTGGGATAAAGAGACATGATAGAGCATCATTGGTCAAGATGCTTCACCAAGAGGAGCCAGTTCTCAGAAGAGTTCTGTGTTGGGCTAGCTACGTGGCTAAGGGTCCAGGTTCTGGAGGAGGGGAGTGTCCAGTACTGGTGGCTAGTGTCTTATTGTCTTATTTGAACAGGAGATGCCATGCATTCTGAGGCATGCAGTGGGTCTCTGGAATGAATATGGCCCTGTCCTGAAGAAATGAGGATTAGCCATAATTCTCATCTAGATCTGATGACAAGGACGTTTCTTTGCAATGAGCTGATTTCCAGAACACAAGAAAAGGGACAGTTTGATCTTTACCACGATCTCAGTGAGATAGATGAAGAAGACCCAACATGGGGTCTAGAACAATCATGTGCTGTGAAGGAATCTACAAAGAAAATATGTGGCTTTACGCTTTCATTGAAAAACCAAGCAAGGGCAAAGAAGTGGTGATACATGATTCACTGAGTCCTGAAATTAAAAGCACCAACACATATACACACAACAGTCAGTTCAACCTCCCTAAAACCTGCCTTCCCCTGGTAGTCAGAGTTGGCTCAATACTCTTTACCAAATGTTTCAAGGACTGGGATGGGGACTTGTGGACAGGAA